>CM021107.1:157268199-157517350 GCA_007115665.2 Sequoiadendron giganteum | reverse complement strand
ATATCATCAATACTATATGCAAATAGAATTAGAAATCTAGAAAATCCACTTTATTGAACTAAATTTTATATATAATCAAGTTCATTGAACTAGAAATATATATTCAAACACAACAAACTTAATTAACAACTCTCTCCTAGGTTTATCAACATTTTTCTTCTAGGATCCTAATATTTATATTCTACCTTCCACAAAGAAATCTCTAGAATATATCATTTTTAGTTAATATTTTTAAGATAGCACCCTATTTTTTTACATTGTACATACATTAGGGAGCATGACTCCAAAAATACTCATACAACACCCATTGTGGGAAATATACATAAAATGTGTACACATCATAGTACTCTTTAATATATAAGAGAATATATGTGTTTCTAACCCCCATAGTTTGGTCCCCTAGGTCCTATAATGAGTGAGTTGCATTAGCTTCCCTTAAATTTTTTTTAAACCTTTTGGTAAATAGCAACATTATTCTTGTTGTGCCTAAGTGATTCTTTTCTTGTTACCCTAAAATTAAAAGTGGTTGAGAGGGCTTTCCATTTCACAAGATATATAAAATACTCCTTAGCCCTCATGTCTATAATATTTGTGTCTAATAAATTTTCAACTTCCTCCCTCTTTTTCTTGAGTAAATGATTTTCCCAATCCTCGTGTACTCTAAAAAATTGTACTTACCAAACCATCTTGGAAAGGATCAATATCTATAACATTGAAATAAGACTAATATTCGAGTGTTGGAGTAACTTAAATAGATATCCATTATCACTAAGCCTCCTTAAGATTTGACAAAGGGCCAATCTTCCTAGGTTAAAATCTATTATAGGTACCTTGATTATATCTCTTTAAAAAAATACACCATAATCAACCCCCCCTCTTTAAACATTATTTTTGTTCAATGCATATCAATATGTTTATATACCTCATATATAAACTACAATTTGTCCCTAATATTTTTATGCACCGCATGATTGTGCTCTACATCATGACTAATGGATGTATTCACTAATCAAATAAGAAAATACACTACTACTTTTGGATTCTCCCCATGAACTATTTTAAAATGATATTTGTCTATAGATCTGTTAGTGTTGGATTTGGATGTACATTTAGTATGTGCTAAAACATATCCTAGTACTTTTAATTTTTGTACATAAAATTTTACAACAAATTTTTAAAGCTTTGATTTACTACTTGTGTTTCTATATTTGTCTAAAGATTTTAAATAGATCTAAAAAATGATAGATTACAAGAAGAACATAAGGGAAATGAAAAAGTGACATAAATAAGAAACCTTGAAAAATAAGGTTTGAGAACCTTGAGAGGGAAAAAGGTTGATACAAGGGTTTAAACGAGCCTACAAAAATACTAAGGAAAATGGACATCAAAATGTGCATAAACCATAGTGTGAAATATAAGGGTATGCAATTTACAACACTACAAATAATTCCAATACAAAATCTATTAAAATATCAACCCAAAGATGCTCAAGTATCAGTAGAGGTGTATAAAATCTAATATGTTTCTACCCTCTTTAATAATTTGACATGTTATACAAGTAGAGAGAAAATTATTAGCATCCCTCCTTTTTACAAAAGAAAATTACTTACCAAAATATAAGATTTATCCATCCCAAGGTTTCTATATACAACTCTATAATATAATTCTGTAATCAAATTTTCTCTTCCAGGTCATAGGGAAATACACATCATACCTTTAAATAGAAATTCATAAGCCGATACAAAATTCTCAAATCAATTAACACTAGGGGTATTAAGATGCTGATTAGAAAATGTGAAATATGGATCACCCCCATACACACTTTTTATTTCTTCAAACCTAATTACCTTCTTATTGTGACCAATAAATGACACCTCTAACTCAATGCATACACTATAACACAATTTTTCCACTTTGATGCAACAATAAAAATCTATAATAATACAAGAAGGAAAATCATTTTCCATGTTTAAGAGACAACTAGGATTGAGAATATATATAGATATATATTAATTCTTGGTTATCTAATAATAATATAAATTCTCAATACAAGGGTTAATGCCTTTAATACTTCAATGCTTTCATATTTCAATATAATTCCTTGTCATAAGCTATAATTTTCTTGGCATCAATTAACTTCTAACTAAAATAAGAAATATCCTTACCTTCTTGAATCAATATTACATCAAAAATTATAGTTGATACATCACATTTGATGTCTAATAAATATATTTCAAAAATTTGGTAAATCTAGCATTGAAATTTCAATTACCTTCATTTTCAATCGTTCAAAACTCTTTTCAGTTTTTTTTTGTCCATTAAAGACCTAGGACTTAGGGTGATCCCATCATAGTGTGTCTCACTTGTGGGACGAGGCACAAAAATAAATTTGGGAAGGAAAAATCATTGAACACCCTTGAATGAAGGCCCTGCATTTGAAGGTAAAATGGTTGATACATGTCAATAACCTTCAAAGGAAGGTCTTTAAATTTTTAGAAATTTCATCTTGAAAATCTATATAGAAAGAGGGGCCTTCAAATAAAGGACCTTCTTTCAAAGGTCTTTTATTCAAAGGTATTTATGATGTCCTCCTCCTTTTTCTCACCTAGTTTTAAGAAGAAATTTCTCATTTGAAGCAAGGTTAGACCATCATACAAAGTTATCATGACATGAGATTTCGTAGGATCATAGCCCTCAAAGTAAATTTAATTATTGTGTTTATTTTATATTTTCTATTTATGATGTCCTCCTCCTTTTTCTCACCTAGTTTTAAGAAGAAATTTCTCATTTGAAGCAAGGTTAGACCATCATACAAAGTTATCATGACATGAGATTTCGTAGGATCATAGCCCTAAAAGTAAATTTAATTATTGTGTTTATTTTATATTTTCTAGTGAGTATAGGATTTTACCAAACATCGAGGTCTCTTTTTTATGCATGTGAAAAATTTATAAAAATAGAAAAAGAAATATTTAAAATATGTGTGCATTGGATATTGAAGTCCTTTAAAAAATAATAATTTTGATATATACAAAAAAGGATATTTAATAAATTAAGATTACTCTAAATTTTAATTAGTCTAAATTAAAAAAGATAATAATAAATAAAATATGTAACCAAAATTATGAAAAAAATATGTGTGTACTAGATACCAATGTTAATGACCAATATTCAAGAGTATGAATTTATCTTTTTCTCAAATAAAATTATGTTATGGAACAATAACACTCATTAAAAATACTATGCAATATATAAAATAAGTTATTAGAACATGTTTAAAAAATGAAATATTGTTTTCTTTATATTAGATATAGAGTACAAAACATAGTTGCATTATGAGGAGCTATGCTCCATTAGACCAACATAATAAGAACCTTACAAAAATTATAGACTGTAAAGACACTTTGTCATATTTATAGATGTCAGTGTATCTCAAAAATACTATTACATATCTTACTTATTCCCACAACCCTTTAACATTATAACTGGTTTCACCATAATCATAATCATAATTGCCAATTAGAGGATCAAGCTCATCCTTTGGATCTACATCCTTCACAATGGGCTAGTAATAAGTTCTTTCTCCCCTTTTGGATTTGGGCTTGTCAATATTTGAAGGCTTAGTGATGTTCTTCTTGTCCAACTCCTCTTCATTAAGCTTGTCTCTCCTCTACGAAAAGAAGTAAGCATTCTTGATCTTTGATTTGTAAACAATAGTAAGACCCTCATTGAGAAGAATCATAAATTTTTCTTTAGGGATCTCCATGGCAGTAGAAAACTGCAAAACAATGCTAAATAAGGTGAGTTCACTATTAAACTCAGTAAGGCATCTCTTTTTTCTTTGGAATAATTTTTCATTCTTCTTCTTATAGATAGTCCAAATAATTTCATTAGTCAAAATAAGCCAAAAAAAATTTAATTTAGTAGGGAAAGCTTTGACATAACCAACAATAATTTTATTCCAATCAAATCCATCCTTACAATTCCAACCAAAATAGTTACCCAAAAATAAAGATAGCAAAGTACAAGCATACTAGAATTCAAAGAACAAGTATTCAAATGACTTAGAAGTATTACACAAATCACAATTTCTAGTAGACAACCCAAGCATAACTAATTCATTGCCAACAACAAGTTTTTTTAGCAACAACAACCACCTAAAACTAGTTTTTATGGCTTCCCTAGATTTAGACCAAATGTGACCAAATCTAGTAGACCAGACATTCTCAAACCAATTTAAAGGCCAACATTTATTAGTCCAATCAATTATAACCCTTGTATCAATTAGTAGGTAATAGAATTTTTTAATAGTTATTTGATCAAAAGTAGAACCATCTTTCCAATAAATTGTTTTGAATACATTAGACTTAGTAGTCAATGCAAAAGTAGGGGTCCAACATAAAGCCTTACACAAAATAGGAAAAGTCCTCTTTTGAGTCTCAGGAAGACCATACTAGATCTTGATCTTCTCCCATTTGATCAAATCATTACCAACAATAATATCCTAAAAATTACTAACACCTTTGGAGGCTCACACTTTAGTAGATCACCCTCAAGGGTTAGATCCAAGGGTTTATCCTTCCATATTAGGTTCCACCATATAGACTTGTGAATAGCATCGGTTTTTCAGAGAATGGGGGACAACCTCATTATTTTCGAAGTAAATGAATAACATTTTTCCAAGCCTTCCACAAGCTATTAAACTCTAGTGATCCAAATAATTTTATGTCAAAGTTTCAAAACAAAATGTCCTGAAAATGCAAAGCATCCCAAGATTTTCCTTTCTTAGTTTTAGAGAGAAATAAATTATTTCTAACAAGGACCTTCCAAGGAACATCCTCATTATAGGCTTTAATAATCCATTTAAATACCAAAGAAACCCCTTGAATCTTGAGGTCTTTGAGACCTAGTCCACCCAAGTTCTTGGGTAGACAACACCATTTCCAATTAATAGCATGTCTCTTGCCCTTGATCATACCATCTGACCTAAGAAAGTATATAAGGATATTTTTAGCTTATTAAAATGAAAATTAGAAAAAATCCAAGTAGAAGATAAGAAGACAACATGAGAAGATAAGACTTTTTGGACCAATTGGATCCTCCCAGCTAGGGACAACATATGAATTTTCCATTTACGGTGCTTTTTTTTTTCACTTTTAGAAACAAAAATTCCCACATATCTTTTAGGTTAGAGGATATAGAAAAGGGGATACCTATTGATGGTGAAACTGACCCAAACAACATTAAAACAAAATATTTCTACTCTATTTCTTCTGAAAAAGAAAGACAACATGTAGTAGCCTAACTCCCAAGGTCCTAGTAGTTGGTTCTCAACTGTCTGGTGTCACTCAATTGGTTCATGCAACTGTAATATTCAAGGGGCCTATGCTGGTAACAAGGAAAGAAAGCTATGACTTATTTATTAAACCGTCTTTAATAAAAAGGGGTTTTTAAATAAAAGAAAAAGATAGATCAGAGGGTAAATCAATAAACATGAATAAAACTTATCTAGCATCCAGACATATATCTTCAACAATGAATGTTTTTCCAACAAATCAAGAAAACCATAGCATAATACAATTTACAAAATAATCCATACTATCACATACATCTAAGGTGCCGAATTTAATGTCACAGTCACACATCACAAATATTTCAAAGAAAACACTTTCATTCATCGCCAAGATCATAGATCAACAAACTTCAATAACTTCAATCCACCAATAATCTAATGAGACAATCCTTAAATATGGTTTCTTCTAATGACTTTCATCACATAAGAAACTTTCATGCTTCAACACAATCATTGGCATACATATAGATTATAACTCATCAACCTTATCAAGTAAAAAATTAATTCTAACACCATATTGCGTAAAACTTGTAATTATATTTAACTATAAAATGAAGTACAATGTATCTCTGTAACAACTATCAAAAATTTATATCTCCTACAATCAGGTGGCCAATTCTATTCTATATTAGCCGACCTTTACAATATGATAACCCAAGGGTATTTATAGAAATACAAAATATGAAGTCCTCTTCTACTTGACGTCGACCCACCCTTTTAGGGATTACAGTTATCTTGGAAACTCAGTTAAAATGGAAGAAAAGAAGATATGAGAGAAAAAATCCATGCGCTTCAAAAACTGCCAGTCCTATATGCAACATGTAAAGAAGAGAAGAAAGCCATGTATGCATGATATTTATGCACACAAATTTTGTTCGACCATGTACTCATCAAAACTAGAGAAGACTTGTTGTAGTATGTCCAATTCAGGCCCATCAACTCAGCTATCTTCAAACTTAATTCTTTCCAACTCTGCTGTAGCAAACTCTCTCATATCCTCCAGCTTTGTCAATTCCTTCTTAGCTACTCTTATTTATTCTTTAATATCCATTAGTCGGTCTAGTAGCAGATCTTCACCATCATCCCCCTTTTGCATGATCTCTTTAAATATTTCATTCCACTTCTCCTTTATTTGGCTTAAAGGTAGGCCTTCCTTTACTAGTACCTCCACGTTCACAATGATAGAAATGATGGCCTCCAACTCCTCAAGCTGTTCACTCAGATCCTTAACAGAATCTTGAACTTCATTTCTATGCTTATATAGAAAATCTGATCTAAATCGGAGTATACAAGTAGTCTTTTCCAAGAAATCTTTATTATCTTCTTCAAGTATCGATTGTTCTAGGAGAGTAGTTTTAGGCAATTTATTAACTTCTTTCTATTTTTGACTGTATCCTTTGTACTCCTCCTCCTGTTTTCCTAATGTTTCCACATATTGGTTCATTTCCTCTATTAGATCTTTTGTCATTTTGTAGATCTCAAAAATATCTTCCAATACTTTACTTATTTCTTGATTCAATTTATCAACCCATCGATCCAACATTTCCACCTTACCCCTTACTTGTACCAAATCATCTACTTCTTTCTTACTCAGCGAAACTGGGGTCTCAATAGTGGTAACTTGTTGTGTCCTTGGAGCAGAAAGACTTTTCAAGAAAAAATGCAACTGATCCAACTGAGCCTTAAGCTCATATTTCCTTTGTTTATCCTTTAACATTCTGGACTTGGTTGAAGATGCTACTACATCAATTAAATTCATTTTATGATCTCTGGTAGGTCTCCCCAAGTTGACAGTACCTAGCTGATAATCTGTCAATTGCATGTCTCCTACATCCTTGTCTATCATGGGTATAGCACATTCCGCAACAATTTCTCCTTTGTCGGTTAGCCTAGTGGAATGTAGGATTTTGGAATTCTTTTTAGGCCTTTCTTTCTTAATTTCCTTCATCATATCCCCCCAATTGAGAGGTTGTGAAGGTGTTGATGATCTCTTCTGAAGATCCAACTTCAAACAAGTATGAGCACCTAGAGTGACGATCATCATAGTTGAAGAAGAAGAGGCAGTAGTAGAGGGTGGTTGCACATTTTCTTGAGGTTGAGAATCAACCCCTTGTTTCTCTTGCTTCTCTTCTTCCACAATTTTCTATGCAAGCTTTTCAGCTTCCTCCCCATCTTTTTGTTCTTGTATTCTCTTATCTTCTTCCTCCTTCTTCAACCTCTCTTCTTCTAATCTTCTTTTCTCTAATTCTTGTTGGTTTCTTTCTTCCTCTAAAGCCTTAAGCTTTTTTGCATCTTCCTTTTCTTTTTGTTGCTTCTTGATCAGTTCTTCAACATCTTTCTCCTTTTGCAATTGTTCTGCTTCCTCTTTCTCTTTCTGAGATTCTTCAACAAGCTTCAACTTAGCCACCAGAACTTGTCTCTCCCTTCGATGTCTTGCCTTTTCCTGCTCAAGGTCATGAATTTTTTGTATCAACTCTAATTTATCATTCTCCTCCTTGACCTTGATCTCATTCTCTTTTTGCCTCTACTGCTTCTCTATTTCATCAGCTCTTAACTTAGATTCTATGTGTTGCTGCTGAAGTAAGGCATCAACCTGTATCTTAGCATCAATTTCCTTTTGTTTCTCCATTGTTGCATCACATGCTTGATCATCAGAATTTATTTTGGCCTCTTCAAATAATGCCCAATGATCCTCCCCTATCAACATCTGTTCAGTATCCTCCTCTAGAGGCACATTTTCTTGTACACCCTTCTTTGAAAGAGTCTCATCAGAATCTATTCCAACATCATGGATCTCTACCTCTACTCCTTTTCCCTTCATGGATTCAACAATATTATGAAGAGTCCCTTTTTGCACTTCTTCACTTTGTTGTTTTGAAAGTGGGACTTGAGTAGACGACTCACCTAATGCAGGTGTTGAAACTACAGGTCATATTTGGGCATCACCCTCTTGTGTCTCTGGTTCATCTTGAGCCGCTGCTTCAAGCTCAATCTCTTCAATGTCTGGAGGAAAGAATTCCAAGGGCTCCTTGTAAGGTAATTTCCTTTTAATTCTCTTGTAGCCCTTCCCCTTCTTAGGAGCTAGTTCTTGAGGAGTTTTGGTTCTTAGGACTAGCCAATGAATATTTCTATCCAAAAATTTCCTCCCTATTTGCTTTATATCAATTATTTCCTCACTATCCCAGTCCACTGGATCCAAGCTCTTAGTGCCAATGTTCAATGCCTCATATGCTGGATCTACTACCACTCCATCATCTACTAATGCATCAGGGATATCCTCTTTGATCCCAACCTATGCCATGAGTGAGATGGGTAACCTCTCATAATTATTCTTCCTGAGGTCATACTCATCCTGTCAGTCACTCCATAAATCTTCCAAAAAATTGAAATGTTTATCAAAAACAGAAGGTAGCAAGGCATACATTTTCTTCTTTGGGTCAAAGTACTTCCGAGCTATACACAATCCTAGTTTTAGATGTATCAACTCACTGCACACTACCTTTTCTCCCACCAGCTGTTGATAGTTGTATTCACCCAACTGCATGGAGAACTTATGACATCCTATTTTTTGCTTCAATGCAAACCGCGCATTAACCCCCAGAGCTTGATAAACAAATTCCATCAACAATATGCTATTGTTACAACATCTTGGCAGCAGATGTGGATGACCTTCAAATCCAACTAGCCTGAAGTATGTGAACTTGGGGTATTGAATGTACCAACATCCCCATTCTGTGATAAATGCCATAGCCTCTTGGCTCAGTCTATACCCAACATCTCCATTAAGTTGGTTAATGATCACCTATATAAATGCATCATTAACCCTTCTAAGTTGTGTTTCAGGTACCTGTAAAGATAATTGATCATAATGGTCCCACACTTTCCTTTGTCCATCTGCCTCTCCCAATATCCCCACTCTCCTTAAAATTGGAAATATACCTCCTCTAGCAGCTGCATAAAGAATATAAGAAGTCATAAAGAAATATTTGGTTTCCCTTATCCTTGTCAACTGGTCATGAATAGCATCAGAAACCACCATTGGCCAACCAAACTGTTGTTTTCCATTCAAGATGGTCTGCAGGAAGGGAAACATCCACTCCTTGAAGTGAAATGCATCCTTCTTCCCAAATACTCTAGACAACATCATGATCAAATCTGATACTTCTTTATAGAATTCGGTCCTCTTTGGTTGATCATGCAGTTTGGTCAGATACTTCTTCTCTGTTCTCAACCATTTCTTATTCAAGTGAGTTTTGTTGGATGCCTTGTATTTGTTATATTTCTCTAAAGCTTCTGCCTCCTTCAACTGCACCAAGTTATTTGGATCTGAGACACTAAACATAGTTTGAAACATTTGAGGAGTGAGATCAATAATAACATTGTCCTGTGAATCCATACACTGCCTAGTGGCTGGATTATAAGCACTGGCTGCTGTCATAATTAACTCTGGGAATTGGACAGATAGAGGAAATAAAGTGATATGAGCCGACCCAGACTCAACAATTATTTGTGTTTTCCCTGTTATATCTTCAGCAAACGTTTATGAATACAACTCCTCAAAATTGTATGAGCCCAGATTGGTATCAGTGATGTTTGACCAATTTGATTCCACTTTGCTTGTTGTGACCGCAGGACTCCTATGATTATACCTTAAAGTATAAGGTAGATGTTTAGGCTTTATCTTCTTGGGCTTTGTTGCTGCCTTTGATGTCTTTGCAGGCTGATTCCTTTGGGAGGCTTCTCTTGACGCTCTTGACATCCTTTAGTTATCTTGCACAAAAAAAAAACACAAAAAAAAAACACAATTAGATCCTTCAATAATATCACAAAATATGCCTTAAAACCTTACCCTTCATATATACATCAGAGGTGGAACCAAACATAGAAACATTCTAAACAATCTTCTTTAAAACTCTGTCGGGCTCAGAGTCAAAACTGTTATTGAGATTTCAATAATAACGAGCGGGCTCAAAGTCAGAACTGGAAAGGTGATCGGAATCAGGACCGGAATGGAAACGGATTTGGTTTCTTTCAGATTTTCTATTTTCACATTCCATTTCGGTTCCGATTCTGCTTCTGCTAGGTTATCGCTATTTTGAAAGAAGGCTTCTCACTATAAGTGGAGTCGAAGATAGGATGAGAATGCAATCAATACCTATTGGAAAACATGATCTAAATTTCTAGATTGATTCCGATCCCACTTCCGCCTAAAAATATCATGACGTCATAAATGTTTTTAACAGTTTAATGCATATCTTCATTATTAAACAAAAGGAGCTAACATACAACATGATAAGACCATCCCCATATGACCGAGAGCGACTGTACTTTCTAGGGCACCATATTTAAAAAATATGAAAACAACAATGCATATAAAACCCTAATCTAAAACAAACTCGGTATAAAAACTAGGGCACAAATTTACCCTATTTATTTAACCAGATTGAATGCAAAACAAAATTTCCTAAGTAAAAAAAAAAACAAGATTTAACAAATCCTAACTCACGGTAGAACCCTAATTTAATCTACGAATTAAAAATCTAAAACAACATGATTCGGTCATGACTAAAATGTGAAAATGACCGTGCCTTAAAACAAAGAAACCAAATACCACAGACAAAAAACAACCAGAAAACAAGAAATCAAAACAAACAAACAAAGAAAAACTAAACACGCAAACCTACTGAGAAACACGAACTTGCCCAAAGTAAAAAAATCTAACATGAAAGTAAATAAAATAAGAACGAGAATAGGAAACCGTACCTCGAATGCAAATAAATAGGCAAACCTCTTGAAGAAATCCACAAGCAACAGTCTCTCTATCAATGGATTCACTCGCACAACAACTTTTCTGCAACCCTAGTTCACTCTTCAATCTCTTAAGAATAGTTATAATAACTATGCGTTAATCCCTAATGAAGGTATAACTTGAAGTTTCACGCATGTATGGTAGCTGTCATCAATGCAATAAATGCAGTGGGTTAGAGTCGGAACTGCAGAAGAACTGGTCCATTACTACAGTGTGACTTCAATAAAAAGTAAATGACCAAGAAAGCGGCGGGAGCGAAATCAGAATAAAAAATGATTTGTAAATTCGTTTAATTTTCCAACTTGGTTCCTGTTTTGAGTCCGGTTCCGCCAACAAAGAATAAAATAAAACCAAACATAAAAATAAAACAAAAAGACCGAAATAAGAAAACTTAACAAACAAAACCTAGTCTAAAAAGCGAAGGCGAAAATGGGATGAGATTTGATCTTGAAACTTTGAATAAATACTAACCTAACTTCCACTATGGCTCTGGCTCTGTCAAAGAAAAACAAACACATCAATAAATAGACTGTCGGGATGGGGATCAGAATACGTTTTGAAAGAAGTTTCAAAACCCGATTTCGTTCCGGTTCCGGTTTCGACAGAATAAACCAAAGAACAACAAAGTTTTTGAAAAGAAAGACTCCAAACTTTGTTTGAAAAATAACCAAGGACAAAACACAACAAGGGGGACCCATTTTGACCAAGGAAAATGATGGGGTGGTTATGCAAGGCATAACAATACCTAGATATTTGACAACCTTATTAGGTCCCAACCACTACCAATTTTGACCACCTAACTGATCTGGGGTTCCTTATTTTATAAAAATCTAATATATGCAAAATATATTTAAAGTTACTCTTGTTAATTTTCACAAAAGAGATATGTCATCTACAAAATGAGCATTAAGTAGTTGTCCATGATTATTTGGAAGACTTATACCATACACAGGAGGGATGATAAGTGAATTCCTAAGAACATAATGTAAGGCATCAACAACTATCACAAAGAGGGCAAGGGAAATAGGGCACCCCTACCTAATAAAACATGGTAATTGAATGAGGCTGGTAAGTTATCCATTTATGTCAATTTGAGTAGAATATTCTTCAAATAGAATCTCAATCCATTTGTAGAACCTCCTAGGAAATATTAGAGCTTTAAGAATATCCAAAACAAATGGACATTCAATTATGTCATAGGCCTTTTCAAAATCAAGAAGAATCATTGAAAAATTCTAATTACTATTATTGGCCCGATGCATAACTTCCCAATTTTTCATCAGGTTCTCCAAAATATATCTTTTTTCAATGAAGCCAATTCGATTCATAGAGACAATATTATTTCTCATTTTACCTAGCCTAATAGCGAGTGCTTTTTCCAAGATTTTGTAGGAAACATTCAACAGAGTGATAGGTCTGTAGTTCTTAATAAGGATTTTTCCCCCTGCCTTAGGAATAAGTTATTATGCCTATGTTGATATTACTCCCTAAAGAACTAGAGAGAAAGGCTTCATTATATACTTCTCAAAATTATTTACCAATCCAATCAAGATTGGCCTTATAGAATTCAATGGGTAGGCCATTAGCCTCGGGGGATTTTCCATTACTAAAAGATTTAATAGTATTCAAAATTTATACTTCAAAAATATATTTTTCAAGTAAAGTTGCATCCTCTATATAAACCTTATGTGAGATAGTCTTCATACAAAATTCCCTTGCCTTAAGAAACTCTCTTTTTTCTTCTAAAGAGAATTTGGATTTGAAGAAAGAGTGGAATGCTTATTTCATAACCACATTGCTACTAGAAGAGATACCATTTATATAGATGGTCCCAATTATTTATGTATCCCACTTCTACCTAATAATGTTAAGAGAATATTTTGAACCTTTGTCACTCTCATGGAGCCAAGTCATTCTAGCTCTACTTTTAGCCCCCTGGTGATGATACATTAGGGTATTTCTTAGCAGTGTCTTGGTCCTAACCATTTTATTCTCAAGATTCAAATCCTCTATGTTCATTCGTAGATCCCTTTCTAGGCCCAAAATTTTCCCCTCAACCAAATTCTCAATGCCCCTTTTATCCATGGCTTTCTTTTTTTGAACAATATTGAACTAGTTTTTCCAAAGGGATACAAGGGACTCCCAGTTTTGAATAGCAAAGCCTTTATTTAGATTTTTAGAAAGCTCAGTGGCCACCCTAATACCTTTGAGATAGTCAAAATCATTGAGGAGTGAGACATTGAGTTTATAGCTCTTATAAAAGAAAATCTTGGGGAGAGAATAATCTTAAGAAAATTCCACACAAGCCTCAATAGGTGAGTGATTAGACACGAAGATAGGGAAAACAAAAATAATTCTACCTTTAGCATCTTTAAGAAAGGTAACAAAGATTTTATGAGCATATAATCTATCCAACATGGGATAGATTCTTTTGTTTTAGGATTGATTATTGCACTAGGTGAACCAAATATCATATATTGATTTCTTCTTTTCCAAAGGATCATCTATATACAAGATTCTTTTCATTTTGGACCAAAAGTACATCGCATTGCCTTTCCAAAGGGCTTATCTCCCCATAATTTTGTCTCCCTTATACTCCAACATATTGAAGTCCCCAACAATAATCAAAGGGATTTTAGGGATGTTAGTTGGCATCCAAGACTATAGATCACACCTCTCATTGTAGTTATTAGAGGCATAGATGAACAAAGGCCAAAAACTTTTGAATCAATATCCAAGGTAACCCAAACTAGTCTATTACATGTAGAAGACCTGCATTCAATAATGGATTTGGACCAAAAGTCCTTAATAAGGATGGTTTCTCCTCCTTTTCCTTTGCCACAGAGAGTGCAAAAGGCTTTAGCTAACTTCCACACAAAATTAAATACATAGTCATTTTGAAAGCCGAAACTTTGGCTTCTTGAATACATAACACATCTATGCTAGGTCTATCATTGAAAAATGATCTAAGGACATAATTTTTTGTAGGAGATTTTAATCCCTTGACATTCCAACTAAAAAAAATAACATCATTTAAAATAAGGATTGGGGGAGGAGCTTTCTAATTATTATACAATCTCTCAAAGCATTGAGGGACTTTATGCACCTTAGTGACCTTGTTGTCACTAGGGGTATAATCCTCATTATCTTTCTTACCCCCCTCTTATGAGTTTTTGTGCTCCTAGACCACTATACTTATTTCCTTTTCTTATTACTATCAACACCTTTGATCTCAACATTATAAATCATAGCCAGTTCAAACTTAGAGGCAAAGTATGGAGGATTGAAGAAATTGACTATGTGGGTTTCAACAAAACTATTTGGAATGTTTGATAAAGCGTTTGGATGATCAATTTTTGAAAGAAAACTTTCATCAGTATTGGCTTGTTTATTTTTTCTGACATTCTCAACATGAGACTTAATGGTATCCAATGCTAGTTGTTGGGCATTTTTAGGGTGAGACTTAGCCTTAGAGGCTTTATTAGAAGTAAGCCTCTTCCAATTCATCTTCAAATAGGGGGTCAAATAAGGAGGCCAAATTATTCCCACCCTTACCAAGCCCCAAATTTGAAGAAGGGAGGGCCAAATTTTTAGCTTCAACTAGGTTGTCGATATTGTTAGAGACCTTAGAAAAATTATCAATATCAATATTATCACACTTATCTATCAAATTATTTGAGATCACCTCATTCTCAAGCTCAACTACCACCTTCATATTGTTAGCAACATGTTTAGGAGGAGTATTATCATATCCAAGAGTGTTAATTTTAGAATTATCACCAAACTTCTATTTTGTATTCTCATTAGTGAAGAAAGAATCCTTACTGCTAACAAATTTAAGACAATCTTTTCTCAAGTGTCCATTCTTTTTATAGAGCAAACAAAAATTTAATGAACCCTGTAATTCTAATTCACATGAAATCACTTTAGAATCAAATAAATAGAAATCCTTTTCAAAATATCTATAGAAGGTAGCAAATAAATTAATACTCTAGCATTCAAATGACGTAAAGTAACTCTCGAGTCCTCCACTTGTAATACATTTCCAAGTGGTTTAAGAAAATTGGGGATAAATTTCCACAATTAAGGAGGGAAATTTCTTATCTCCATCCACCTAGGATTTTTCTTAGCAATCATTCCTCCCCTTTCTCTTCTGGGGAGAAAGGAATGGCCCTAAACAATGATTGGCCTAGGTTCCAAAATTCTTATTTGAGAACCATATCCTACATAGGGCATATTTTAAATAAAACCATAAACAAGCCTTTCTACAACATTCTACATAAGGAAACATAAATACTGAGCTTTTTACCCCATACATTTGAAATCCAATAATCAAAAAACTTCCTTAAAGGTAAGAAGTTAGCATCCCAACACATGAATAGTACAATAATATTCTTAAACTGTATGTTTTCTTCAACCCTTATCACATGCTACAATCAAGATTGGGAGAAACTGAAAGAACCTTAGCAAAGGGAGAGGCCTTACTATCTTCTCCATTTATGACATCTCCACCCTTTACAACACCTCCATCTCCCATTCTACCTATTTTGGACCCCAATGCGAGTTCATTGTGCACCACTTCAAAAGTTGCTAAAATTGGCATCATTTAACCTTCCACTTCAGATCTTAAGGCCTCTTTGTATGAGGATTTATTAGAGACGTGAGGAGCCAAATGCTCAAATACCATAGGAGAAGCAAAGTCACTTGATGGTTCTACATTAATTGTATTTCCATTATGATTTAATTTTTTGATGTCACTACTACCATTCTCCATTACCACTAGATAAAAGGGCAATAACTAACAATTGTTCTGGACTTACAAATGGAGTAAACGCGGATGATGTAGGAAACTACTTACCCCCCAACCAAAACATGAGACAATAAATTTAAATTCAAAAATATGTAATTCAAACCAGAAATAAGCTTCCCAAATAAAAATGGGAATACAATAACACAAAGAAATTAATATTAATGGAGAAACCAATCTGGAAGAAGGAAACGAAGAAGCATAAATCTGGCCAAAGTGACAAAGAATGATAATATGAGATCTGCAAGTGATAGAAGAATTTTTGAGAGGTAAAAATGGTAGGTGACTATTCACCTTCCGTAAAAAAATTATTTAAAAAAATTTAAATATATAGTTGAAATCTACACAAAATCTCTAAAATTAGTAATTCACATCATCTTCAAATTCTTAATGATATATTTTCTATCAATGAAAAAATGATCCAACTGTTGAGAAAAATTTGGGGGTAGTTGACCCTGATCCACCAAATTCCAACCATGAATATGATCAAAAGCCCATTTAGCCAAACAATCAACAACATTCCATTCTCTAGGGATATGAGTGAAAGTAATATACTCAAGAGAAGCACATAGAGTGAGAATTTGTTCAACAATCAAAGCCAAATACCAGCTCACATCATCTAAATTTCACCTATTCAACAAGTTCACCACAACCTGGGAGTCAGACTCACATATGATCCTTCGCCAGCCCAATTTACTACCCCTCTCCATAGCCAATAAAATGGCTTGTTCCTCCATTAAATTATTAGTATGGAGACCCATACAAATATATAAGATAAACAAAACATCTCCAGAGCTATCTTGACCAACACCACCAATTCCTGCATGACCAGGATTTCCCTTTGAAGAGCCATCCAAGTTGATTTTTAGGACTCCTTGAGGAGGAGGGGACTATATTCCCTCCCTATTAACCTTTGGGGTAGGATGTATACATCTTGAGCTACTGTTGTGGAGGAGGAATATGCAAATGATTACAACAACCAACATCACGAGGGTCCACTGGCATAGTCAGATCACACATAGCTGCAATAGTTTCCCCAAAAGAATGCAAAATTTTCCACCACAAGTGAGGGGCCACCAACAACACATCCTGAAAAATCCACCTATTCCTCTCCAACCATAGGTTCTAGATAATAAAGGATGGGCCAAGAGCCCAAGAAAATTGAATAAAGGAGGTAGAAACAGGGGCCCTACCCCACTGTTCCACAAAATCCACCAATGAGGAAACATGCCAACAGACCATATTCCACACCCTCCACCAGAAATACCAAATCTCCCTAGCATAGGAACATTGGAAGAAGAGACGAGAGATATTCTCTTCAAAACCCTGACACATAACACACATAGAAGGGCCATGGAAAACAAACTTACATAAATTATCCCAAGTAAGACATTGATTTTGAGCCACTAACCACATGAAGAAATTGCACTTGGGCCATGACAACTTGTGCCAAACTTCCTTCCACCAAGGGACCTCAATGTCCCCAAACAACTACATACCCAACTACTTATAACCAGCAGACACAAAGTACTTTCCAAACAAATCCGAACCATCCCAAGCTAAGACATTAGGTCCCCTCAAAGAATTACAAGAACAGGAAGCCAAAAGCTGGGAAAGCTCGAGCTTATCCTCCTCAGACCCTCCAGGTGGCCACTTAGAAGGATTCTTCCAATGAAAACTTATAGCCAATCTAGAATGCTGCGCCACCTTATAATGCTCCATGGTCACCCAACTAGCCACAATAAAAACATCACAAAGGGATTGGAGGTAGGGAAAAGAAGAGAGAATAGGAGGGTGGCCATCCCAAGAATCTAACCAGAAAAGAGCCTGTTACCTCGAATGACAAATCCAAAAAAGTTCATGCTTAATCAACTGCGCCCCCACTTCAAAGTATGCCAAATCATAGAACTGCTCCCTTCTAGAGGATAGCGAGGAACCTCAAAAGAAGCAACAACCTAAAGATATTTATGGTTGAGAATATGAGCCCATAATTGATGTTAACTGGTACACCATCACCAATAAATATTGGCAGTGAGAGCTCACCCATTCAAAATAGTAGAGCATAGACCAATACCACCCTCTTGCTTTGGTCTACACATAGATTCCCACTTAATAAGGCTCCACTTTGAAGAAAGAAAATTACTGCTCCAAATAAATTGATGTGAGAGCATCAAATTCCTTAAGGAAATACATTGCTGTTGATTGAACAAAGCACCTGTAGATGGGAAGGGCCTAGATAATAGAATTGAGAAGGGTCACTCTAGCAGCTATAGATAACCACCGATGAGACCAATGAGTAACCTTTCATCTCAAATTATCAAGAAATAGCTGCCAGGAGGACCTGGGCTGTAAACCAAGCACAAGAGGAATATCTAAATAGACAAAGGGAAGAGACCCTATTTGAAACCACAAAATAGCTGCAATTCGTCGCTGGATAGCCTGAGGAGTATTAAAGAAGAAGATATAAGACTTCTTCTCATTGAATTTCTAGCCCGAAGCCACAAGGTAGATATCCAAAGCTTGCCTAAAGGATTCAGCCTCCAAAATATGAGCCAAACCCATAAGAGAGGTGTCATCCACAAACTAGAGATTTAAAAGCATTGGAAAGCCCAACCCCCACTACCAACGATGAATAAAGATTTGAGAAACCTGAGCTTTAAGAAACAGACCCAGTCCCTCCACCATTATAATAAAAAAATAAGGAGAGAGCGGATCCCCCTGATGAAGGCCCCTAGTAGCCCCAAAAATCTTTGAAGGTTCACCATTCACAATAACCAAAAAAGAGGAAGAAGTCACACAACTCAAATTCCATCTCACCCAATCAAAAGAGATACCAAAGGCCAAAAAAATCTTTTGAAGAAAACTCCATTTAACTCTATCAAAAGCTTTGGCCATATCCAACATTATAAACGTAGACCTATCCTTAGAGGTTGCCATGGAATGAATGACCTCGAACACAGCCACCACCCCATCCAAAATTTGACAACCCGCCACAAAGCCGCCTTGCTCCTCAAAAATGACAACAAGAAAACAAGATTTAAGCCTCTCATAAATCAATTTTGTAATATTCTTAGTGCAATAGGTCTAAATAATTCAATCCTATAAACACATTCCTTCTTAGGGATGAGAACCAAAAAAGTAGAATTCAAGGCACGAAGCATCTGCTTGCTATGAAGAGACTCCCAGACTACCTCCAACAAATCCAGCTTCACAATGTCCCAAAAATCTTGGAAAAAATCAACTGGGAAACAATCAAGGCCAAGAGTTTTCACCTTATTCATCCCAAACACAACCTCCTCCATTTTTGACAAAGGAACCGTGTGAATAAGAGAAACATTCAAATAATTAGAAATCATAGAAGGAATGCAAGAAAGGACCATATTCTCCTTAGCCTCTACAAGAAGTGAATCCTCAGTAAACAAATTAGAGTAGAACTGGTGAGCCTCTCTAGACAAAAAATTACCAAACCTTGACCTATTCCATCGCTTAAGATGATACTTGACATATTGCAGCTTCTTAAAAAGAGAATACATAGTTGTACCATACGCAAGGGCTCCATCTCACCACCACTGAGCAACAAGATCACCCAAAGAAGAATCACGAAGCCACATACGCTAAAATTTGAAAGGTGGATTCTTTGGACTTGGAAAAGCTGAAGCAAAAACCTTAATTGGCCAATGATCAGAGCCACACTAGTCAAGAATCTTAGAGCAAGTGTCCAAGCTACCACCAACCCAAAAACTAGAGACAAGGAATCTAGCTAGCTTCTCAGAAATCGCTTCAGGCCTGCTCCGTCTATTATTTCAAGTGAATATTCCATTAGAGGGTTTACATCAACCATACCAAGAGAATCCACATTAGTCTGAACCAGATCTGAAGCAAGACCAAACCTAGGCAACCCTCCTCTTTTCTCCTCGAAACTCAGCACTGAATTGAAATCCCCAACTAACATCCAAGGCAGAAAAGGTACAAACAACCTATCAAACCTGATATGAGCCCAAAGCTAGATTTTACCATGGATTTCAATCAGAGCATAAACATTACTAACCAAAATAGTCTCACCAGATTCCAAAACTGAAGCCACCATAAAAATAGCAGGCTAGATAGAAATCCACCAATGAGGAACAACCTTACGTGGATCCTAGAAAAGAGCTAGAGCTCTAGAGTTTCCCCTAGAAACAATACACTGAAACTAGCTAGAAAACCAAATACGAGGAGCATGTTGAAGCATGAGGTCCACCCAAAGCTTAGTCTCCTGAACACAAAATATATTTGGAGAATGAATCACAATCAAATCCTGACTAGTCTTTTGACGAGAGGTGTTGTTCTACCCCCTTGCATTCCATGAAAGAATAATCATGAGGAAGGTTGAGAGAAGTGGGCCTCAATGGTCTTAATAGACCCGGATTCCACCAAAAAATCCCCAGTGGATTTAATCTTGTCCACATCCTTCTTACAACCAAATTTAGAAGAATTTTCAAAATGCCCCTTCTTGAGAGGGCATTGCAACATCCCCAAGGAAGGAGACGATCCCCGAAATTTACTTGATGAGAAAAAATCCTTAGCTAAATCCACCAATATAATATCATCCTGCACATTTGCAGAGGCACCAAGATGCTCAAAAATCCCTTGCTCCAAAGTCGAGGAAATATTTTAAACAACAATTGCCTGCTCCATCCCTATATCCAACCCAATATCCATACCAGTGGCCCCAAAAAAAATCTCTACAAGAATCCCCTCCTCCAAAGCCTTATTATCCAAGACCTCAAAATGATTGAAACCTTGATCATTTTGTTTATCCTTATAGGCCTGCTTCTGACCTCTCCCTTGAGCCCTCTGCTTAACAGGAATAAAGTCATCCTTATCAGGTCCACCCTCCACCATAGATGCCTTTCCTTTATCCCCCTTCTCCACCGAAGGCCCAAAAGAAGGAGAAGTAGAAACCCTCGTCACTTTGGGTGCCCAAGGACATTGGTGCTGAAGGTGTCCATACTCATGACAAAAGTGACATCAAAAAGGAAGGGACTCATAATATAACCATTGAATCCACGAGGCAGAGCCAATACGAATTTTCAAATAATCAGGCAAAGGTTTATTTAGATCAATTTCCACACAAATGCGAGCATAAGAGTATACCTTTTTATCCAAAGTATTATGAGAAATGGTAGTCCGATTCCCCAATAAAGTAGCAATCCAGTGCAGAATGTCCTCCCTCCAAAACTCTAATGACAACCATGGTAGACAAACCCAAACAGGGACCCATGTAGGAAGATCCTCTACCGCATTAAAACCTCCATGCCAGGGCTTAATGAACAAGCCAACATGATTGTAAAAATATGGCCCTCCCTCAAAAACAGGATTGTGATCCAAGATGCAAGAAAAATCAACCATAAAAAAACCATTCACAACCACCAAAAGATAAAAATCACCTTCAACCTGCCAAGTCTGACGAATCCAAGACTCTAAAGCTGAGAGAGGGACACAAATACCCAAGAAATTACAAATCAGAACATGTTGGCTCCAATAAGCTATGTCCTTCTAAACTGATTTAGGATCAAGACTTTGTGGTAAACATCCGTTCATTTTCTTAAGCTTAGAGGTCTCCCCCACAAGAGATGAATCTGACATTCGTGCATGCAAGTTGATAGAAAAACCTTGAGATGGATTTGCACCAGAAAGAACCAGGCTTTTGGAAGACCCCGCCATACCCCTACACCCGACACCAACACAAATTTTACACCCAATGTTGAACCCCTACACACTGCCCACTTTGTTTCCACTCACTCCAAACAGCCCCCACGCCTACACATGCTGCAAGGAAGAACAAGCAAAAAAATAGAGCAGCACCACCCTAAGAGAAACACACCCCTCTCAACAACCACACACCAATAACAAAAGGAAAAGAAAAAAAACCAAGCCCCCCTAAATGCAAAAACCCCCTACCCCAGAGAGCAAGACATACCCGAACACCACAAGTCGAATCCAAAATCATGCACGCAGCTCCACTCACATGCAAACCTCAACCATTTCAGGTCGCGGTCTTGCATAGGACACCCATGAGAACTCCATCATCCCAATATCCATCCAAGTCTAATCCCTTCCATGATGGATGCCATTCTTGTCATATTGTCATGGTTTTCTTTACAAAAGGTGATAAGCATTCATAGACATCACATCAAATATTACTTGCTCCTTGTATAGACAATACTAAATGCAACTACATGCATGATTTGTCTACTAGCATAATGTGGTCTTTTTTTAAATGAAATTTAATAAGGGTTAATCTTACTTAGTGATACAAGTCAAATTAATATTTTATGCTATTTTTGGGATTTTTAGATGTAAACCTTGTCATTTCACATACATCTGGCCTATAATGCATTATATCTTCTCCAATAATATTTTATGGCTTCTCTATTGTCCATCACTAAATTTATTTGTAGCATTAAAATCTCTACTATTTCAACAACTTCTACCATTTATGGATCTTCTTGAACTATTGTGTCCCTATTAGTAGCTCTAGGATTTTGTGGACAATCTTGGGATTTATGAGCCTCATTGATTATGTGCCACTGGAATGGATACCAATCTCCAGAGTGTTTTCATCTACCCCTACCTTCAAATTCTCCTCTTCCTCTAAAATGTAGCCACATTTTGGGCCTCTTGTGAATCCTCTTTCATTGTTGGGTCAAATAAAATCCCTCTTCCTCTATTTGGGATACCTCCATCTCTCTTTTGTACCATATTTCCTTTCTTATCAAACTTTTCATTGGCCTTCAATTAAATTTGGAAGTATTCATCTACAATACATACCTTGAGAAAATCTAATTCATCTTGGAGCTGAAACTTAAGACCATTCATATATTTAATAGCCGAATTTTCCTTATCTTCTTGATTCATGTTACTCCTAATTTACAACCTAGTATAAAATGATTTTTGTAATTTTGTATTGTTTTCTCTCTTTTTCTTAAAAATTGGAAATCCCTAAATATATTTGTTGATAATCAAATGGAAGAAACCTTGCTCTCAAATATTTTTACATTTTAGGACAGATTATTATTTTCTCTTCACTTTGTCTTCTTGTAAGAATTTGTAAACTATCCCCCAAGGTTAAGCATGTTAATTTCACTTTGAAACCACATATTTCACCTATCTTAGGTCATATATATCTATCCTCTCTATCTCAAAACACCTCCCTAAGTTTAGAATCTAGTCTACAAATAAATTTTTCTTCAAATCTCCTTTGAATTTAGATACATTATTTTCCTTTGGTTCCTTTGCTCATCACATCTTTAATAAAACTCTCCATAGGATCTAATTTTCAGAATCGTATGGAAATACTTTCATTTCAAGTTCATATTTAAAACATTTATCTTGTAATCTAGCCTCTTTTGCTTATAATATTCTCAACACATCCTCATCAAGTGCCCTCAAATTTACAATATTTCTTCTCCCTCCTTTATACCATTACATATTGAATCCTCTATGTGCCATTTATTTTCCTAATCCTTGAGATAATTTAATACCAATATTCTATAGACAATGGGAAAAGTACACAAAATATGCAAAAAATAGAGTTCTTTTCATTTTTATAATAGTATACAAAAGAAAAAATAAATTATAAAAAAAAACCACTTCAACTTGAGTTATAAAATTAGAAAATTCTATACCTAGGAATTCATTAAATAAAAAATATATATTCAAGCATAACAAAATTTGAAAGAAACTTTCTCTTAGGAATGTCAACACATTTTCCTCTCAATAGCTTTACATTAGTCTTATATATATATATATATATCAATGAATAACTTTCTAAAATATATCAATTTCAACTAATCTTTCAACTAAGATAATATTTTTGGTACACTGCGGACACATTAGGGATCTATGCCTCCAAAATTACTCCACAACACCCACTATGAGAAATATACATAAAATATTTACACATCACACACCATTCTTTAATAAATAAGTGTTCCTAATCCCTACAATTTGGTCCATCCAAATCCCACAAAAAATTATATTAGATTGCATAAGCTTGATGTTAGTACTACCACTTCTATGGCTTGTGATGTTAATGATCATACACCTAGTAAGGTTTTACTTATGTTATTTTTACACCTTGCATGATGGATATTAATGAGGATATACCTTATTTACCTATGAATGGTGTTGGTACACCTTGGGATGATATTCCATTTATATTTCATGATAAACTTATGCCCATCCCCATATATTCATGTTCTTTTGATGATGCATCTTGTTATGAACCTAAGGATAATGATCATTTGTAGTACCTTGTTTCATACACGATGATATGCCTTGCGATGGACATTATTTTACATCTTTTGTAGGTTTTAGTGATACTCGTGATAGTATTTTAGTTAGTGATACATTGCATAATTATAGTAGGATAAATGCATGGAAATAGGGGACCAAAAGGGGGCCTTAAGTGACCACTTTTTTATGAAATTATGAAACATTGATCTTGAATGAGAAATTGAAGATAACTTTACACTCAAAAATTTGAAGATGGAAAAATAATTGTAAGGATTTTAATCTACTTCCAAACAATTTTTTTTTTAATGGTGGGGATTGAGGGGTTCAAATATGGGGACACATAAAAGTCTCGTTTATTTATAAAAATAACATAGCATATCCTTTTCATTGATCTTAAATTGCTATCTCACATTCCTAGAGTCCCTTATTGAACTTACTTTTTTATAATTAGTGTATATATGATCCCACATTGTCATAACATGATTTTGAATCTTACATATTGATCCTACATTGATATATCACACTTTCAAAGCTCCCACATTAGGTTGGGTGTAGTATTCCACCCCTCCTCACATATTGTTCTCATATATGCCACATTCATTACATAAAGGGAATTTATCACTATATCTTTACATGAGGGGAATATTTCCTTCCCTCACTCACACTCATGAGAGTCATTGTGCTATTATGACCATTTAGGGGTATTTAGATATACATGTTCTTTGATTATCAAATCCATACATATCAAATCCTTCTAAATTCATGTTTATGTATATGGAGATTATTACAAATTGATTGTAAAATTACATCAACACATCTTTTGAGTTGCATTGTGGGGTATCATGCATTCCATTATTTACATTTGAGCCACCATTTTCATACCTTTATATTAAGGGCATCATGCATCCCTGATTTTTACAAATATTTGAAAATTTCTACATTATCTTTTCCCATATGATCTCTCTTATTTGATCTAATCTTTCACTATTAATTCTTACATTGTTGCACTCACCTAATTAATTCATGTCCTAAGTATCCACCTTAACACATTGGGAAGTTTCACACCTTCTATTTTATCACATTGGTGGTACCACATCTTCCATTTATCACATTAGGGGCATCATTTCTTCCCTTTTATCATATTGGGGGAATAATTGTTTCCCTCTTTATCACAATAGGGGGTATCAAGCCTTCCCATTCAAAATCATCATGCTTCCTCTTTAAATATATATATATATTGGTAGATTAATCGCTGCGTGTGGGGCAACACCCATAAAATGAACAAATGGACAAATGAATGACATAGAGACAGCTTCAAAACCAAGAAGGGGGAGCACAAAAATATATGCCAAAAACAAACCCACGAGTGGGGAGAACCAAGAATGGAGAAGAAACTACAAAACCCTAAGAAAATTGAAAACAAGAAAACCTGAGACCAAATGGCCAGTAGCTACAACACATGAAGATTCTACCCCCAAAGATATATCTTAGGGGGCCTTCTTAGCATTTTCTTTCCGCATACTCCTAGTGAGGAGGGCTTCGATAGTCCATTGTTTTCCTTCATCGACAACATCTCTGCCTTCAATCCAGAGATTTTCAACCTCAGATTTGCATCCCTTTCTCCCTTTGGATGAAAATTTTGTTTTGGTGATGGCACTTGATGTGTGATGGAGGGAGAAATTTTTAGGAATATCAATCTCATCAAAGTCCACAAAATTATGGTAATCCATATCCAGGTCATCCATGAAGGGATACGAACCCCCTAAGTCGAAATCATTATTGACCACCTCTGTAGGAATGGGAGGGTTGGTCATAGGCAAAAGAGGTGGAGCCTCACAAGGTGCATCAATGAGAGATGAGGAGTGAAGTTCCACCCTAGTGGAAGCCCCTAGCGGGCCCTCAGAGGAAAGTCTAGAGTTCTCAAGAGCAACCAGGAAAATCTCATGATTACGCCAAATGAAATCTGCACCTGGACTACCAACTTTCTTAACCCATTGCCTGAGCTAAAAATGCCTGGAAGTGGTCGACAATGGGAGGAGTAGCCAATGATTGTGTGCCTTGACAAGTTGCAATGAAAACATCTAAAAGGGAGGCCTTCATAGTTGAGAAATTGAGTCCAGGTGCCTTGATTCGAATGGACCAAAATTGAATGTTGCAAAGGTTTGGAGATGCCAATGATAGTGCAAACCCTTGCAAAATTGTTGTGGGATACACTAGGATCCAGCTTGACAAAAGTTCCAAACCGCTCGATCAAGTTTTTTATGATTTCTGTCTCATGTAGGATTGCTGGGAGGTTGTATAACCTGATCTAGATGGGAATTGAAGTAACCTTCGCAATTATAAGATTGAAGAAGGGAGACCAGTCTAATAGGAAGAGGCTTGATTGTCCATAAAACCAAGGGCTTGCCTGTTTAACAAAGGTGCAGTCTTCAATAGAGACGAAGCGAAGCAGAAAGAAACCAAAATCAAGAATGTCAATGTTGGGGAGTGAAATCATACTCCATGAAGCTCGCATCCACTCAATAAATTTATCAATTGGGGGTCACTTGCTCACACAACAAACAAGGAGGGACCTGCACCCGATCGCATATGCCAGCTCCGCAATGCAATCATCCATTAAATGGAGCTCAGCAGGGGTATCCAACAAACATACCTCTGAGTCCCCCAAGAAGCTACAAAGAGTGGAATACACAATAGGAGCAACAAATGGGGGCACCACTGGTGGTGGCAGAGAGTCCTCCAAATGAATTTGAGTTTTGCATAACTCCATGCAAGAGTGAAATGGATTACTTCGGTTCTTGCACCTAGCGAAGCAGAGAGGAGACGAAGGTGATAGATTAGGGGTGGGAGAAGTCCTACGCAAAGCCTCAGGTGAATCAACACTCACCCAAGCATTTGAAGCTCTGGACGGGATGACAACTTGCTCACCCAGTGCACACCTATTAGGCCTGGTTGGCATCTTGCCCTTCCCATGGGGGTGAAATTTTTTAGAGCAGACACCTTTGCCGATGGTCTTACCAATGTCTGCCTGCACACGATGAGTAGACTCCAACTCACCTGCGCCATCGCACATTTCGCTTCTTAAAAAAGATATTAAGGTTTGGGCCTTGGTTGTTGGCACTACAGGAAAGAAGCCCCGCCAGTTCACCAAGGAGCCTCCCCTTAACATCGGGGTTAATAAACTCCATTTTTGATGTAGTAGAGAACAACCCCATGAGGTTTGAACCTTGGTTGTTGGCTCTACAGGAAAGAAGCCCCACCATTTCACCAAAGGGTCACCCCTGTGCTTGCTCTTTAAATATTACACCTTCATAGACACATATTTATATTTGCAAGCATTTTGCTTCCTTTTTCACATTAGTATATATTTTCATGTTGTTTTACTAGCGTGAATGTTCATGGGCATTGAAGGCTATATAAGCATTATCTTACTATGTTAGGGACAACATCACAACCATTGATACTATCACTAGCCCATGTGTATATCATGCTTATTTTTTGGCATATAAACATGACTGTTACATAATACATTATTTACAATCATTGTTACACACACTTACATGATCATATATTTGCATGCTTAGATTCAAAACTTCCTCCTAATACTCTTTGTAACTTATGATAGTCCTAAGAGACTTATGAAAATCCTAAGAAAGCTATGACAATTGTAAGAAACTTATGATAGTCCTAAGAGACCTATGAAAATCCTAAGAGACCTATGGTAGTCATAATAAATCTATGATAGATATAAGAGACCTAAGATACTCACAAGAGACCTCTTATAGTCCTATTTGCTTCATTTTTATCATTTTTTGTGCCTTAATGACACCACTTCTCTATGTTTCAGGTTGGACTATCATAAGAAACTAAATTATTCAATTTTACAATCATTTAGTCACTTTAATCATCATTTATTATGACTATTCCATGATTGTTATAAGTGTTTTAGCATGTGACAATCCGAGTATAAGTGATTTAAATTATTTTCAAAAGGTGTAAAAAGTAGTTTTGAAGGCTATAATGGTAGTTTTCGGATTAGTTTGAGATTTTTGTATGAGATTTATTTTCCCTATTGTACCATGATAGTATTAATATCTACGTATTATTCATGATATATATAGAATTCACCATCATTCCAAGAAAATGACGAAATACTCTAATATTGAACGAGCTTGAAGCTAAGAATGCAAAGAAAAGAGAAGGAATGAGGCTACTTCATGAAAGTAGGAAATTTAATACCTTAGAAGAAGACATATCATCATTTATAATTTAAGATGAACATGAAACATCCACTCAAGGTAAGAGAGATAAGAATCTAGCAACATAAAGGTAACAAATGTAAAACCTTCATGGAATGAGGAAATTGAATCCCTAAGTTGGAGGTTTGCCATCTTTCACATATCTAGTGAAGGTACATCATCTTTCACATCTCAAGTTGGAGGCACACCATCTTTCTAATCTCAAGTTGAAGGTATGCCATAGCTCACCTATCATTTTTTTGGAACATCATCTTTCACATATCGAGTTGAAGGTACACCATATTTTCCATCTCAATTTGAAGATATGTTGTCTTTTCCATCTCAAGTTGAAGGTACACAATCTATTTGATCTCAATTCAATATTGAAGAAATTTCAAATATTGAGGCATCTTTACCATTGCGAACACCTAATATAAAATTTGCGTGGAAATCCTAATTTTTTAATTGGTATTGATTGTGACCGATGAATTAGTATAGGTGGACTAAACTTGATCCATGAGGATACAAATCATATTCATGCCACTAAATGCCAATCCCAATAAGATCATTCAATTTATGCAAAGATAAAGAAGCCTTTAAAACTACCATATTAAATCATGAAAGCTTGATAAACCTCTAATCTAAGACATTGAAACTTATCCTATTGGAGGAGTGGTGTTGTGTTGATGTGGAATTGTGACCCTTTCCCAATCCCGTGGATAATGAGCTTATTTTAATCAGTTTTATTGAAGAAAATTGATGAAACCATCGTGACATGTGTGATGACACATGATTCAAATGCTAAACTAACATGATGCAAGATATTTTAACATGATTTATGCTAAGATGATCAAGATATGTGAGTGCAAAGTTAATCTAAATGGGTTTTAAGCTAAAAATATTAAAACCCTAATTAAAAAAGAACCTACATGACTGCATCTATGTTACCATGTAAGCCATTAATGGAAACTAAGCTAATTAATTCAAGTAATTAAGATAAAATGATACAAAATAAATGCTAAATATGAGTGCGAGTGTGAGTATGAGTGATTTCAACAACATGAGTTTTCTCCGAAAAATATGGATCCATTTGTCTCCAAATAGTGACCTATTTATAGGAGGACAAATGAGAAATGAAGGATTGAGATTGAAAAAGCTAATCAATGGTCAAGGATGAAAGAAGTTGGAGGCATGGAACATGGATTCTCATCAATAGCTAAGAATCAATGATGAGATTTAATCAAGGGCTCTCCTTTGTCCAAACAAACACACTTTTAACTTGTACAAAAGTTAACTTGCACAAGAAGTCACAAGTTAACTTGCACAAGAAGTAAAGTAAGCTTGTTACAAAAAAGGAATATTCCCTTTTTTTAAATGAGTGAGGAGAGAGAATATTTTTGAAATATTCTCATGAATTAGAAAAATAGATATTTAGCAAATTAAAACAAAGTTTAACTATGAAAAAGGGGAAGGAATATTTCATGGGATATTCCTTTTGGAGGAATGTGCAAAGGAGGAATATTCCCTTACAAATGGGGGGAATTAGATTTAATTAGGTAATTGATAATTAAAACAATGTTAACTAGCACTTGCACCCCAATGAGGTGCAATACTTAGGCCGATAGGTCGATATAAAGTCACGAACATGTAGAAGTGGTGAATTTTTTTTGTAGTGATGAGATTTCTATTAAAAATCATTCGTTCCATTCATTATATGTTTAACTACCCTTACCGCTTCCTTGAAAATCACATTTTATGCCCTTACCGCTTTACCACGACCTCCCACAAAGGGCCCTGCGGTATGGCGGTAACGGTTAGCAGGTAGCGTTATGTGTCTACCGTGCTACTGCACACGGTCTAAGAACAAACCGCGGTCACCGCGGTAGCGGTCAACAAACAGTGAGGGTAGCAGCAAGGACCTTTACCACAGTACCGCATAAGGTTAAGCCATACACCACGGTGGCCATGGTAAACATGTAATAGAGACGGTGGCGGTGAGATGATCGACGAAGGCACTAGTGAATTGGTAGTTGGTGGTAGCGGTTAGCGGTTACCGCTATACCACACATAGTCAAAACACAGACTGTGGTGGCCATGGTAGCAGTCAATAGTCGGTGAAAGGTGAAGGGGTAGCAACAAGGAACTTTACTGCGGTACTGTAGAAGGTTAAGTCATACACCGCGGTGACCACAATAAACATGTAACAGTGATGGTGGCGGTGAGATGACCGATGAAGGCACCAGTGAATTGGTAGTTGGCGGTAGCGGTTAGCGGTTACCGCTATACCACGCACAGTCAAAACACAGACAGCGGTGGCCACGATAGCGGTCAATAGTCAGGTCAACAGTCGGTGAAAGGTGAAGGGACTGCGGTCTATAAGTGGTTACCTTGATACCGTAACTGGCCAAAACATAAACCATGGTGGCCGCGGTAGACGGTGAGTTAGCAGCGAGGATGACGGTTAGTGGCTACCACAGTACCATGCATAGAAAAGACATAGACCGTGGTAAGGTGGTAAGAATGGAAGGTAAGCAACAGTCAAATACCGTGATACCGCGGGTAAGAAATTCAAAGGCCACGGTAGTGTAGTAAGTATGAAGATAACTCTCATGGTGATCAGCGCGGTAAATGAATGTGAAGACCGTTGAAAAGTCAATATATCGCCATACCGCAAGGTACAAATAGCATGACCGCAGTATAGCGGTAAAGATGTTGAAAGCCATGGGAAGGGAATTTTAAAAGGTGAGAAAAGATATAAAGAGAAGTTAAAAAGCCCGATTATAGTTTAAAAGATTAATTTGCCGACAGAGCAGTTAATTAAAATGTTTTATTTTTAAAGTATGAAAAATCTAAATGAGACAACCATAAAAAGGGTCGTGACCCATGATCTGAAAGATATAAATATTTGTAATAGGAAAGGAATAAAAAGCAGTAGTTAGACTGTAGTTAGATTTTTCCCGACAAGGGACTGGGATGTAAATAATGATAGAATTTTCTTGAAGCAAAAACATATAGGAGGAAACACATATCATTTTGACTCCATTGCCCATGTGGATAGAAGGCATTGATCCACCATAACCCAGAGATACAAATCCATATCAAACAACTTATTCAAAAAAAATTTCAATTGTGCAGTAGGACTAGGAGTAGTTGTAGTAATTTTATCTATCCACTTCCCTTTGCCATTGTAGATAGATTGATCAACCAAGAAACCCATCTTAAATCTGCAACATATAGATAGGTGCACCTGCCTACGTCTAGCAAAGCCTGAAGAGAAGAAGGTACAATTGCATCAATTGGCCTTGTTAGTTGGCCAAAAGCATTGTGAGAGGTTGGCAACCTCTCATGGTTCATACCAGTGTTTTTGAGACCTAGCACGATCTTTGCAATTTGTCTTCAAGGCCTGCACAACGAAAGCAACGGGGTGGTGAGGTGTGTAGATAAGGCATTGATGTAGTCAAATTGTAGCATGAATTTTAAGCTTAGAAGTGTGAATTGTGTAATGATTTGGAAGTATTCAGAGGAGAGTTTTGCAAGAGAGGAATTTGTAACAATGGTATTGATGAACCATGGAAATTTGGGAGAGATAGTAGATAGATAGGAATGAGAGTTATGTACCTTGATTTAGGAGAGACATAGTTGTTGTAAGCGAGACTCCTCTCGTTTCCTTATGATTGCAAATGGATTTGTTTGCATTTTGGAGTATCTTTCAAAAGAGAATGGTGGTTGAATTCGAAGATCATTTAATGATTGAACTCTAGATATGGCTGTAAATGTTAGTCCCTACCTATCTATTTTACCAATATCAATTGTTGCTTTTTGCAGTGTTAGGCCTTGAGCTTTATGTATGGTAATAGCCCATGCCATTGTGAGCGGTATCTTCCTTCTATTTCCTAGGGAAACAAGTATTATCGGTATGCTCTTGGGGTCAAGCTTGTTCCATGGCGGCCCGCTATAGGTATCGAACCTTGTTACAACATACATGGGAACATTTGGCGGTTTGGAACATGGATTGTAAATAATTTCAACAACTTCGCCAAGAGCACCATTCACTAGTCCTGCCTATGTCCATATGTTGGATGTGAGCATGATGCGTTGCCCTTTACAAAGCAATACTTCTTTTTTAAGTTGTTCATCATTAGCTGCATTATCCATTCGACCTCGAGTGCTTGGTGCAACATTGATTGCAATTGGGTGGTTCAATGATTTTAACATTCTTCTATTGTGTAGACCAACTAAATCATTGGTAGCAAACAAGTGCATTGAATTGTCGAACTCTTCTTTTTCTCTTGATGTGAGTTGGTCATTTGTGCGTGTCATTAAAAGTTGCCAATCTTCTTTTGTTGCTTTTGCATTACGTATGTTTTGCAATAGTTGACATAATCTTTGTTGTGCTGGAGTCTCACCTTGTTGATGAAAGACTGTTTGTAAGGTGACAACAATTGTAAATTCGTTCCATAGTGTTTTTGCAGTTGAGTGGGATGTGTATAGAGGTTTGTCCATTACGGGTGGTAGTTGGGCGAGGTCACTGATCAATATTATAGACAATCCACCAAAGTGTAGATGTTGTCGATGTGGGAAAGCCTCACGTAGTCTTGTATCTATTTTCAGCAGCATCTTTGGGACTATGAAGCTCATCTCATCAATCAAAATGTATCTTATATGTTTCATATCTTCTTGAAATGTTGTTAATGTCTGTCCTTAGAGTGGGTTCATTTCTTTAGTAGGGATTCAGAGTGTTGAATGTATAGTTGATGCATGAATGTTAAATGCAGCCACCCCTGTAGGAGCTAATGTGAGTAGCTGGATTTTTTGTTCTGGGCTCTTACTTGTGAGTGCTTTTCTTATGCAGACAATTAGTTATGATTTTCCCGTACCTGTTGTTCCTTGAAGAACCATGTGCAACGGTTTTTCTGAGGGGCACTCACTATGGTCAATGATAATTGTGAGTGCTATTTTTTGTTTTGCTGATAGTTCATAGTCTAGGACATCCAAGTTGCCTGCCATAGTCTCTTCTTTGCTGCATGCCTTTTTCATGGGTATGACCTGGGTGGCAATTTCATGAAGATCTTGGGGTACTGCTAGTTGATCCCATTTATTGTTGCTATCAAACTCACACCTACCAAGCATCTGAAGTTCATTTAGACTCACATTGTTTGAGGGACCCATTTGCGAAAACAATTCCCATTCATTAAGTTCTATTGTGTTCCTTGTGGGCATCTCTGTATCGCTGCCATCTTCTTCTTCAGTGGTTGCTTCCATTTCAATTGTGCAATTAACATGCCATACATCATATTTGGTTGTATACATTTTATTCCAATTTGCAATAATTGTATCCTTAGTAAGCCCTACCTCACTTTCTATGCTTCCAAAATGTTTGTATAGTAGTAGCTCACTCCAACAAAAAGATTCAAAGTTATCTGCATCCTCCTTTGGGATGCTATAGAACTTTGGGAAAACATTAACAATTGGTTTTACCTCTCTCTCTTTCCATTTGCATCCTTTGCGCCTTGCAGAATAGGAGAAAGATCTTGCAGATTCGAGTAGTGTTATTGTTTCCATTTCTTCAGGCCGATTAATGTAGGAATGCAGGTAGCTCATATGGAGGTGGATTTCATCTATTTGTCTTGTTATTCGCTGGAACACTTTCCAACCAACATTCAAAGATGTGAATGGTCGATTACAAACAACGAGCGGTAATTTTTGAAGCATATGACATGTTTCCTATGCCCCTATATCATGCTTTGCAATAAGCTCGGCCATGAATTTTTGAAATGTTGTGATAACTAGGTCATCTGTTCTCTGGAATGCAGATATTCTTGTTAACATATCAATACAAGACTCAGATGCTCTCCTTGGTTTGGATGCATACTTGGCAATGTATTTTAGTACAAGTGCTCGTGAGATAACTGGTTGGCAATCTATGTTGGCTCTCCATATCAAAAGCATTTCTGGATTATGTACGTTTAGCCTATCATCATTTCTTGCAGGTGCATATTCTTTCTTCCCATTATCATCACATGATAAGGTAGATACAATCTGTTCTTTCCATGGAGCTTTGTATCAACACTGTAGTTGTTTACCCTTTTTGCGCAAGCATGTTCCCTCTTTGCATTTTGTGTGCCTCTGGACACAGTTGATAATCTCCTCATAGTCATGAGAGGGAGTTGTAGCTAATATCTAAGCTATGTCTAGCAAACATGGGTCATCATGTTGGGGATGGTAGACTGTGTTTTTTCTAAGTGAAGCAAGGCGAGGGTTCCAAGCACTTACATACTTATCGAAGAATTTCCTTGCTTGTTCAACTTCTGTGTTGTTATCCCAATCAAGTTTATCCATGTCCGGTGCATTTTTGAGCTAGAGGAATCCATGCACATGTGCAGTGCCTCGATGTTGCCATTCATATCTATACCAATAATCTTTTGCACCAAGAAGTTTTTGGATGACCTCTTCACAGAATACTGTAAATCAGTGGTGCAGATATAATGATGTGGTGTGGGGATTATTGATTACATTGTCCAATCGTTGTTTGTTTGTTTGCATTTCCACTATTGTGTCATTTGAGAGCAATCGTTGCAAGTCCGACCACTTTGTGTCTACTGCACTCAATGTGAAAAATAGAGTGGGAGACCCTATTTGGTTGATCATATTTGTTAGCTCATAACGACACTTGTTCCAATATGGTCTTGTGCCTCGAATTGAAGATCTAAAGTGCATGAGCTCTTCAACTAATTGTGTGTCAGGGAGGCTTTTCAAGTGTGCATGAAGGTTTTCAATAGTTTTGGGGATGTTTTCTTCTGCATTTTTTTTAATGAAAACTACTGCAAGCCCTTGGCTACAATGTCGCAACATAAGATTGAACATAAAATATCGAAACCTTGGATGCCTTCCAAACCTTTGATCATGGAACCTCATCAAGTGCAGTGCATACTCGTGCATTCAGACTTCCCTAATCTGCGGTTGCTTTTGCAATGCAACCCCATTGGGGAAGAGTGCCTTCAGTATTGTATTCATTTATTGATGAGTTTATCTCAGGCCAATCTATAGTGGTATTTGTGTTGTCCTCAAGCTCTAGTGCTTACTTAATAATTTCTAGCTCGCGACGTCTATTTGGCAACTTAGCCATAAATGATGATGTGTGTACTATGCTCTCATCAATTTCATCTTCATCAATGGTGTTCCCATAATTTGGCGCCCCTATACATTCGCTAGTAGCAATGGTGTGCAACATGCTTGAAATATTTGTGCTACCTTCAGGAATTTGATCCAAGCTATTAGCACTTATGAAAACATCATTATAGTATGGGTCATATTGCACTTTGTATTGAAATGCATCTCTGATGTGACTTCTACTTACGTAACAATCATAGGAATCGCCTTCAGTGTGTAGCCTTCGAACGATGAACACATCCAAGTCTTCTATCCTTCGAGGAAGAGCTTTTAAAATGTTTTTGATATCTTGTGGGAAGCTAATTATGTGACCACTATATTTATACTGCCCTCCAGGAGCATGGGTTACTTGTAGTACTGGGTTTACTCTAGCAATGAGCATTTCCTCCACTTGGGTTAGTCTTTTTAGCACAACAGGTTGTTCTCCTGGGTCCATGTTGTTGAGTGAGGAGAATCGATGTACACCTCTCTCATTAAAACATCTTTTGCAAGTAGCATGAGTATCCAATGAATGGAGAAGCATGCCTGGGTAGTTTTCCTTGCATACAATGCATGTTTTCCTATTGGAAAGTGCATCTATCTTTTGTCGAAAGCTTTTCATTATTTTTATGAAGGTAGTAGTTATGTTGAAAGCTGTTTGACCTTCTATGTCTTGTTGTGTTTGCATATGGTGACCTTCACATGTTTGTTTCTGTAAATGTTTACTGCATTTATGTGCTATTATTTCCTCTCTGTGATGAGCATAATAATTTCAGTATCTATCACAATCATGTAACATTTGTGCTTCTCTTTAGTGGGGGTCGATTTGGCTGGGGCACAACTTTTTCAAACATCTTTGGGTGGCTATCTCTTCTTTATGCCGAGCATAGTAATCTTGATTTCTTTTTCAGGTTTGTTGTCTTTTAATCTCTAGTTGCTGCAAGTGAGCTTGGCTTGTTTCGGGGTAGTGGTCCACCATGTGTACTGTGGGAATGCAAAGTTGAATTAGTAATAATAGAATGATCAAGACACTTGAAGAACTATATGTGGCATCAATACAACATATGTAAAGCTTACAATGCGAAAAGAAGTAGATTTTGGATATTTATACATCTAAACAAACACAAACACACCCATACATATATACAATGGAAAATTATCCTAATTTAATGTTCTTCACACAATTCAATTAAATTGTAGGAAGTTATATTAAGGTAAACTAATACATCTCCTTAGTTAAGAAACCCAATAGCATCGGGGAAAAATAATTAAAATTCATATATATCTATAAAAACAAAAAATAGAAAATCAAAAATTACATATTCAACTCATAGTTTTTAGAGCTGATATCTATTAAAGTGTAGTTTTAAGATAGTTCTAGATTACATCATGTCAAAATAATTGAATCCTACAATGCTAGAAGAAGTAGATTTCACATATATATAGACATAAGCAAACACATACTCTATGGTTTTTGATTAAGGGAAAAGCAGGTTTTGAAGGGACCCGAAACCCTTTACAAACATATTTTAAATAGATTTGGAACCCTCAAACAAAAATTTGTTCTAACATAAAGACCATGAGAGCACAGAAAACCAAGGGTAAAGAAGGAATTCAAAGCTAAAGAACCATAACCAAAAAACAAAGCTACAAGGAAAACAACCTATATCCAGCCAAAAACCAACCCCCAAACAAAGACCATCAAGATTTACATTTAGAGCTACTCTTGTGCGAGCGGAGAGTCATGTCAAAAGAAGGCTTGGAGGACTTGGCTTCCTTGCCCTTTACAGAAATCCAACCCTCTTCCATTTGCATTGATCCTAAAGGGGAAATGCCTACATCCAATGTCTTAGAGATTTCATTAGTATTCCTCCCTATAGGCGTGACCTTATTAGAAAATCCACCAGAAATGATAGCCGAAGCACTATCACTAGAAGTGGAAGCCTTAGGCTCATTCTCTCTCTCTTTATAGATTTCAACATGGTAATCTTGCATAGCATAAGCAACCCCACCACTTGAGACATATGGAGAGGATGGCCCTAGACCCTGTGATTCCAAAGCAACCACCTCAGAAAGACTCCTATGTTGCTCAAATTTCTTCTCAAGTATATAATGTTGTTGGTCATTGTTGTCACTGCACATTTCTTTGATACTAGAAAGTAAGATGTTGCTCTTTGCAATGAAGTCAACCTGCTCAATCTTTGTGATAGTTTCCTTTAAACGTTCTTCATTATTGTATGTTTCATTTCTACATGTCAAAGTAAACAAGTATTTTTTGTTCAGCATGTCTCTAATTACTTGTTGAGTATCCCTTTGTATGTGATCCTCAAACTGCAAAGAGTATAGCTTCTCTGCAGACATTTCCATGAGTTTTGTTGCTCCTTCATTGAATGCAACTACCCATAGAATATTTGTGGGGTCTTGCAACCTTATTTGTAGTGTGTACCTATAATTACAAGAGGTACATGGTATGTTACACTTTGAGCAAAACTACTTTTCATCTTCAGTTTGCACCAATCTTTTCTTGCATTGTTTTCCCCCCATTACATTAGGGCACGCCGGATAGCAAAATGATTTAGATTTGATGAAAACCAATGTTGCGCTTATTGTACATTGGAGATGATGCACTTTATGCAGCATTTGTTCTCAAACATCCCTAATTGTTATTCTTGTGGTAGACATAGATGGATTGGTAAACTTTGTTGATGGTGATAGAATATTAGCCCCACTTTGTTTGAACCAAGTTTGTAGTTTACCTATCTCTTGTATGTCAAGGTCTATGAATAAATTTGTACTACTTGATGTTCTCAACACCTTTTCATTGTACTCGCAGACTTGTCCATTTTTAATAGCGAGAATAGTCATTTCTTGTAGGTGATACTTTTGTTGAAGACGAGCACCTTCCTGCTCTGCTATTGTGGCCCATAGAGTGATATCTATAGTTTCCTCAGACATGTCCAACAAGGATATCGTGCGCCTTAGGACCTCTGTCCCATCTCTTCTCCTAATTATGGAGCTTGGACTAACACAAGTGACAACTCCAATAACATCAATAGTTGAATTGTTACTCTTGTTTGCAAGTTGACTAATGGGTGTAAAGGATAATAGGTGTTTTGGAATAGAATGGTCATCTTCACAAAGAGTGACCTCTGACTCTATTGACAAGGAAATTTCTAGCCCACTATTTAACTTGTTGTAAAGCTTATTAGCAGCCTTTACTGCACCACCAGATAATGTATAGGTTTTTCCAATAGTAATATTTTCATAATGGAGATCAACAACTTCATTGAAACAAGTCACACGTGTTTCAACCCCTTCTGTCTCAATGATGTCAAAGGTGAAAAATTGACTTGCACCTTTTTGGGTATTGTACTGGTGAATATCGTTTTTGGCAGTCACACGACCTTTGACAGTCCATCTTGGTTGAAAAGGGTTCAAACTTTTAATAGGTGTAATTGTGATTGGTGCTTCCATTTCACCCCTAGAAGGATTCACACCAAATAATCTTCTCTTAGTAGTTGATACTCTAGCAGTGCTAATTGTCTTAGAGTTTGCATGTGGATCTGAGGAATTTCCCATTACCTGTTCTAATGGTGCTCTTCTTCCATATAAAGTGAAGTAGGTTCACCGATTATATCTTGGTTTCTAGAAACAATTTCAAGGTTCACAATGACAATCCACCTATACATGCGCAACACAAGAAAAAGAATTAGCAATATAAGGAACAAGCTAAAAATCTCATAATATTTTCTTTTCAAAATTGAGGATTCCTTTACTCACCTGGGCCCACTCGTTTTGGGACAATTATATTTTGTCAATCATAATATCGTTCCAATTGAGATTCACCAAAGGCTATGTAATGATTGTATTTTTGAGGCAACGATGCTTTTAGTTTGTAGGCCCCATCAGATATTTCTACCTTGTAGTGGTTGTTGCATTCATGGCCATGTCTAAAGTTGGAAATAGATAAAATCTGCACATTAGGTTCACACCCTTGATTCCCATCGTGGATAAGTTTAATCGCATTTGTGGTTAATATTGTAGCCATGGTCTATGGAAGTTGACTAAGCCTACAAAATTATATTATGTGTAAGATAGTGTTTGAATAGAATTGGCATATGTTTTTGTTTCAAAAAAAATATACCTCAACATATTGTTGAGAATAAGAATAGAGAACTGCTGCAGTGCGTTATAGTCAAAAAATATGAAATTGTGAGGAGAAATGTTTTCCTTGAATATGTAGTATAAGTTATATTCAATAAAATTAGTCTTATTCAGAACAATTTGCACAATGGCACTATAGTGCAAACATAATATATAACAACTAAGGTTTCAAATATAAGGCCTGCCACTAAAACCTTTTCACTCTACGTATTACTATTTTGGCATCTTCATTTGGTTTCCAAAAAATGTCTAATGTGTATCATGCTAGTGATCTTGGTCAACATCACAATATAATAACTAACTTCCAAGAAGTTAGTTGAATTTATAAGACCATATATCACTCTATAAAACTTGAAAACCATGTTTTAGCTCAAATGCTTTGGCCACTCTAAAATATTCACATATCTCATGGTCTTTATGTCGCAAGGGTGAATTTTTACAATGATGTTCAAATATATCATTATTTTCAGCAACGTTGCAATATATATTTGTTACACTTATGGTTATAGTTCAAAATAATATTGAAGGTAAGGGGATAAAAGTATTACAATAAGTTCTATTCATGAAAATTAGAACTATAAAGATCAATATGTACAATGACATTACAATATAAACATAATATATAGCAACTAAGGCTTGGAATATAAGGTTCACCACTAAATCCATTTTGTTCTACATATATCTATTTTGGCATCTTTCAACATCACAAAAAAGTAACTAAATTCCAAGAAGATAGTTGAGAAAACCATGTTTTAGCTCAAATGCTTTGGCCACTCTAAAATATTCACATATCTCATGGTCTTTATGTTGCAAGGGTGAATTTTTACAATGATGTTCAAATATATCATTATTTTTAGCAACGTTGCAATATATATTTGTTAGACTTAAGGTTATAGTTCAAAATAATATTGAAAATAAGGGGATACAAGTATTACAATAAGTTCTATTCATGAAAATTAGAACTATAAAGATCAATATGTACAATGACATTATAATATAAACATAATATATATCAACTGAGGCTTGGAATATAAGGTTCACCACTAAATCCATTTTGTTCTACATATATCTATTTTGGCATCTTTCAACATCACAAAAAAGTAACTAGCTTCCAAGAAGATAGTTGATCTCCCACTAAATCTATTTCGTTCTATATATAACTATTTTGGATTCGTCATTTGCCTTCACAAAAGCATCTAACTTGTATCATGCTAGTAATATCGATTGAAAATCACAAAAAAGTAGCTAACTTCGAAGAAGTTAGTTGAACTTCTTGGACCATATATCACTCAATAAAGCTTTGAATTCACGGTTTAGTTGAAATGCATTGACCACTCCATAATATTCACAGTACTTTAATTCACGCAAGAAACCATAATATAGCTCAAGAGCTTCATAGGTTGCATAAAATTTTTGAACAACTTCTTGTACCAATTCAACTTCATGATCCTGCACATCACATACATCTTGGCTTGTTTGCATAGCTTCTTCAAAAATTTCATGGCAACTTGTCAAGATATTCTTATAAAATGCTTCAACATTATTGCGAGGAAAACCCAACCAATCCATAGATGTTGAGTCAGTTGCTGATAGAGGTAACTCATGGTTCATTTGTGGTGAGCGTGTATTGGAATCATAATCACTGCTTGAAATAGTAATAACATCTTGAGGTGCTTGTGCATTAGCCATATCCTAAAACTATAATTCAAAATAGCAACACTAATATTAAAAATAGTTGTTATTAACAAGGGCGTAGGTATTCAATAAGATCCAAACTACAAGAATATTACACACACCATTACATCATATTTTCCTTTCATAATCAACCCTATGAGGTGCACCATCTAATTGGAGTGTGTCATTTTCTTTTCTAATAGTGTGTAAGGATCCATGATATAGAAGATAAAGCTTACATTGCCAACCACAAAAGTTGTTGAATCTAATTCTTCTAAAATTCACCTTTTATAAATTTTCAACTTTGAATCATTCAATATTTTCTGTTCAATTATTATTTTATTATGTTAATTATTATTACTAATTTTCTACACATTTTAAGGAATAAGAATTACAAAGACATTTTGATTTAGAGAAGTCTAAAGATTATGAAAGAATTTTCATTGAAAATGATCAAGGCATAGCAAGTTTAATCATATTTTATAGAGTGAGAATCAAAGTCAATTGCATTATCTACAATTTATTGAGTCATACACAACAACTTAATTTGAAGGATTATTTTCTTCTTTTATTGGTTCAATTCTTTGTTGGAAAATAAGATATTCTAAAAAGGTTTTTTTATATACCTTAAATCCATATTATTGATATATAATATCATGCTAATTTAAATATTTTCACACTCACTAACCCCAAATCTAAATAATATATATAATATTTTATTATATATATTTAATTTTATCTTTATTAACTATTAAATAAATTCCACATTATATCTAATAAAGGAAATCTTTGCAGTAAAAATACTAATATAATAAACAATATTTGATTTGTTCCTTTTGCTTATGAAAAAAAGGTTGGTATAATTGTATTCTTCTTTTATTTTTTAAAATATTAATTTCATTATTTGGTTTATAAAGTTATTAAATGAATTCATTGGCGCAAACATTAACAAAAAGGTTCTAATAGACATTAAATATTTTCTCATAAATTTATACCAACACATTACAAGCTCAAGAAATGGCTTTAAAACTCACTGTCAATGTGATCACAATAGTTTTGCATAGATAATAATGAAACAAACTGTTTCCTGCACTTGTATGCAGATCTAACATTCAACTCAAACTCATAAATTACTGTTATCTGGCAAGGCCCAACATTTTTGTCTTTTAAACACCATTACAATGCAACTATAGAGAACTATCAGATTACAAAGCTTTAGAGATTCTCTTGCTACAGTCACAATACAAAGACATTCAAAAAACATATGAATAAAAGTAAAAACTCAAATTATCCTTACCAAATCAAATAACTAATTTTATATTATCTAAATAAATTAGATAGTGAAAATACATGTGTTCTATAAAAACATAAAACTAACATTATGTGTCATTCTTGTAATCAATAGAAATTTTCTTTAATAATGCACAATCATATCCAAAATATTTATTCATCATGAGTAGCCTATTACCCTAACGAGTTGGGAATTGGCTTTTAAAACCCCAACTGTAAATCCTAATAAGTTGAAAATTGGCTTTCAAGACACCAAATCAAAATTCTAATCAGTTTAAGACATCAAGTAAAAACAACTCATTGAGCTCTTTCTTGACTCAGAGACAACCGATCAGACCTATTCTTGCAGAATTTAGTAGTTTTCAGTCTTTCATGCTCATTTAGAAACTATAATAATTGATAGAGTTAAGATATTGGAGAAAGATTTAAATAAAAATAGAATATATAATTAAATTTTTTAAAGCAATCAAATTAAATTTTTCATAAAGTCCGATAATTATCATTATTAATACATTAAAAACCCTAAAAGTTTATCTGAGGGTTTCATTTTTTTCTTTTATTTACTCAGAAGAAGTATGGCGGCAGGGCATAGCATCACCAGACTTACAGATTTATTTATAGAGTGCAATCTGTGGCTGCGTTAGATTGATTATCAATATTTAATGAGCATTATTATGCTTGAGAAATAAAATGGCTAAGGTAATGAAATTATTTTCAGTCTTTCTTTAAAAAAAATAAAAAAATTGTTAACTTCAAAATTTCCTCTGCTATATTAAAAATGGTGGCATAAAAAACGAGCAGAGGAACGGTGACAGTCATTTTGATGAACGCTTGGAGAACAACAGTCATTTAAAATCTTGTACTCTTTTCTACAGATAATTTTAATGAATTGTTATTGCATGCATCCATGCATTAATAGTGCATGGTGAATGCAATTTGATAAAGTTCAAAGGAAATAGAAATGAGCGAAGAGGAATAAGGCTCAGACCTACAATTATTCAATCCAACTTGAAGAATGTTGGAGAAGACTTAGAGGCTAACACAAGGCACGTGAACTGTCTGGCAGAATTTCACCTACTTCTTCTCCATAGAGACTTTGCAAATCTCATCCACCTCAAAGGTATTTATGCTTAACCACATTTATTGCATGCAACCAAGGTTTGGCTGCATATTAAATTGAATTAAATGCATAAATCTGTCCTCAGATTTTGAAATCTTGTTGCTTGGTTGTGGTTCGGCTAGGTTGCTCAACCCATCTTTTACTCCAAGAATTTCTATTCATATATGTTGGAATTTCATCCAACTCACGCATCCTCGACACAGTCAGATTCGTCCTCGTTGTAGTCAGCATCAGCAGTCAAAATCAGCCCTTACCGCTCTACTGCGTCAATCCAGTCAGTGGCCTGCAGTATCGCGATATCTGCCGCTCTACCGCAGCCTTCCATTTCACTCACTGCGGTATCATGGTTAAACTGCTTGCAGTCAAGTCTTCCTTCATTCAGGCGGTTACTGTGGCCACCGCGGTCTCAACTTTCCTCACCGGCGATAGCGCGGTGCCTAGCATCGTCTGCTAGCAGACCGTCCGTTGACGGTTACCACGACCATCGCAGTCTGTTCTTTGACCGTGACGGTAGCATGGTAAATTGTCTGCCTCCTAGCATTGGTGGTTACTATGACCACCGCGGTAAGCATATCTCGATCAGCTCCTATGATTACCGTGACCACTGCGGCTAGTTTGTTGACCCCCTGCGGTAGCACGGTAGTCAACGACCGTTGACTTTTTTGATTTCTTAGATGCGATCGGTGGTGGGATCCATGTAGGCATAAAAGGACTTTTATTTAGATATTTTGTAATGTATAAGGACAAGTATTAAGTCGATATGACTTTGGTTAGGATGATTAAACTGCTGTCATTTGCATATCTTTAATGTTGTAATTGATATAGAAGGTAAAATCATGTATAGCCATGCAATTTTTTAAAGTCTCGGAATTGATTCACCGCAGTCAATCCTCTTTGTCCAGCGGTATCATTCATTTACCTCCTTTGTCAACTCCCGTAAGTACTAAAGTACGTTAGATGAATTAACACTAAATGTCTTATTCAAATCCTAAGCAATTTGAAAGCAATATACTTAGGGAAATATGCACGACTGTTTTTTTCCGATGTGAGGAGATTTTTCAGCGTTAGACTGGAGGAGATCTCGGTGGGGTTCCCTCACATAATAGCCAATCGGCTAATTATGCAATTAAGGGGAATTATATGATATTCATTAAATAAAGTGATTTAATGAAAATGGGAGCTATGATATGACATTTAATTAAATAACTTAGGGTTATTTAATTAAATAAGGAGACTTAGGGATTAGATTAAATAATTTGATTTATTTAATTTAATGAGACAAAATGCTAGCATGGAAGGGGGTGAGTTATCCTGATTATATTAATTAGGTTAATAGGTGAAAATGATGCAATCAATTAAATAGCTAGGCTAATTTAATCAATTAAGTGAAAAGAGGATGGATTTTAAGATGAAACAATCTTTGTATACCTGATTTGAGTGTATGATATCATTTAGAACATTTTTTAAGTGTCTACATTTTTCCCCTCTTTGAAGCAAGGTACCTGTTGCGTTCGTTCAAAGACTGACGCTTTTCAGATTAAAAAATGTTGTTTAAATCAAAAAATAAAATAAAATCTAATTTTGAGATGCCCCATTGTTGCCCCAGTGGAATGAATTAATTGGTTCCCTGCCCCCTCAAGAAATCAAGTGAAAATTTTGAATTTTGGGTTGATTTCTTGACAAAGGTTAAATTTTCCCTTAGGGGTCCAAAAAAGGCTTTAGGATGCAAAAAAACATGCCGAAAACAAGAAAAATGGTGCAAAATAAGCTTCAATTTGGAAAGATTGGTGAAATCGGTGAAAAACCCTAGCTGCAAGGTCAAATTAGGGAAAAAAAATCTAATTTTTAGGCTTAAATAGGTGAGGAAGGTCACTTGAAATTCATTTGTGCATTCACACCTCTAGAATCTCTTGGATTTTTGAGCTCTGAATTCCAGCAAAATGGCTTATCGTATGCTCCCTATTCACCTTTCTGATCAAGTTCGAGAGTACCAACAATGTGCCAACGTAGGACCCCAAGTATGTGACTTGAAATATCTCTCGATTTTCATGTTTAAGTGGATTTAATAGGGTGTCAAAGCTAGGTTGATAGGTGCATCGCCATATAGCTACACTTTGAAAGCATCATTAGCATCAGTATTGATTTTTTAGTGATGCATGCTTTGTTTAGCACCAAACCCCAATTTGTTGATTCAATGACGCAATTGATTATGGGGTCACCAGGGTAATATAATGACATATAAGATTTTTTCATTCAATGACATTAGAAAGCGGTAGATGATGCATGTAACAAATGGCGACACAACCTGATTTTTTGATTCAGTGGTGCACCCTAATGCAGACTCGCTATTGAGAGTAGTGACACACGTCACTAATTTGGCGACACACCCCTGAATTAAATATGGCGATGCACCCCAAAATTAGTGACGCTATTGATTTCAGTGACACTATTGATGTTTTGGGTGTAAAGTCTTAGATTTTGATCGATTTTTCAACTTTTTTAGTTAATTGGTGTTGTGTGCATGATGCATGCAAGAGGATCTTCCACCACTGATGTATCAAGAACATAGATATGAGAATTTTTTAATGACAGAGACTTTGATGATTTGGAAGTGGAGCGGTTGAGGAGGCTAGGATTAGGATTTTTCGCCTTCATGCCTGAGATTAGGACCCATCTTGCCTTGATGTTAGCACTTGCCAAGAGATGGCACATCAAGACGTCTTCTTTTCACTTGCCCACTGAGGAGGCGACTATCGCACTAGAGGACATGCGGTTCATTTTGCATTTGCCTATTCATGGCGAGCACGTTATATATGATCTAGATGTCCGTAGAGACACATGTCTCTCTCTTCTCCACAATGAAAATTTATTCTTGTCAGCTCCCAAATTAATTTGGATTTCTATCAAGGTCATGTTGACACCTTTAGATTATTTTTTGGAGCCCTTATTTATGGCATTGTTGCTCCAAACCGACGGGGTAGAGGCTTTAGTCTCAGATGGGGTTTAGCCTAGGAGGGTATGATCATGAGAGACATCATCTATTCCTAGGGTTCAATTCTTCTTGCCTCCCTATACCATGATATGCATGAGGATTTGTACTAAGAGGGTAGGAGTATTAGAGCAAGGGTGACTTTTCTTCACATATGGGCATATGAGCACATTGCAGTGTTGAGGCTCATGGTTGTTCTAGTTGATATTCACGAGGATGTGCCTGTCATCTTCTACTAGAGGGTGTCTATGAATTTACAACACATGGGCTCCATAGGTTTGGCATATTAGTGTTGTGTCATTGAGACATAATAGTGTTCAAATGGAGGTAGTGGCTTCAACATCCACAATGGTATGATGACTAGCAACATCTAGATTTTGCATGATAGAATCTGTACATATAGGCTGAGAGCATAACATTTTTGAGCCATACCTTCTAGACCATGTCGCCCCATAGTTTGGGGAGACACATGATGTACCAGCTCAAGATTACACTTCTATTTTTTCCAGGGTGTAGAGAGAGGCACAATGGGGATCCCTTATTGATCTTGTTGTGGTGATCAGTGATTTTTGAGCACTCATCCCACATTTGTGGGCTTATGATCAAGGTCTACAAGATGCAGGGACTAATCTAGCTTATGATGCATGGTTTAGCCCACCCACACACCTTACAGATCAAATGAGGGCATACCTTGGAAGAGGTAGAGGTAGAGGCAGGGGTTGAGGTAGAGACAGAGGCAGGGATGGTGGAAAAGGCCAGGGCAAGATTAGGTGCTAGGTGATGGGAACTAGTAGTAGCCAAATCAGGGACATCAGGATGGGAAACATGTTGGACAGGTTCTAGGGGCACCATCACCTCTTCCAATTGTTCATATAGATGCATAGGCACAAGCATGGATTTAGGCTCTCACTACTAAGAGAGACCAGCTGTAGGTAGAGAGGGATCAACTACAACAACAACTATAGGTCATGACTACTCAGAGAGACCAGGAGGTTTAGTTGTGGCAACAAATAGACATGCAGCTAAGTCGAGGAGATTGGGCAGAGATAGTAGTTAGAGGAAGTGAGTGTAGTGTCACAAGGCAGGACTGTATCTAATCAATTATACAAAGAGACTTTGACAAAGGCTGCATACTATTGTATGCACTATTATCATGATGTTTCATAGGGGATGTGATAGCTTGATTTCTCATAGTGGAGTGGAGCACCACCTAGAGCTAAGGATCAACCATCAGTTAGGGGTGAGATGAGCGACCACCATGGATAGCCTGCTAGTGTAAACACTTTTTTAATTATTTCTCTATTCTTTATATAGATATACATCTATGGGATCTTTTTTGATAGCCTCGTGGATATTGTATTTTTGATTGATATACAAATATACTGATTCAGATATTATATCATGATAGTCACAATTTTTTATATATATATGAGATGACTTTGATTCGATGCAATATGATGTGATGTTCTCTTTATTTCATGTGTATGGATGTATAGATTCATATGATATGATGTGATGTGATGCGATACAATTATGTATGGATGCACTTTATTTAACTATGCAATATGAGATGATGATTCATGATGTGATATATGCAATGGATGAATGTACTTCTTTTTCCGTATTTTTGTATGATATGTTATGGGATGGATGCAATGATATGTAGATTCTATGCTTATTCAAATGATATGGATGCATTTTTGTTTTTTGTGTACTTTTATATGTAATTTATGAGATGATGATGTATGCATATGGATGTATATATGGATAATGCAAATGTTTGTGCTTATGATATGATAATGCGATGTATGTTTATGATATGTGTGCAATAATTTATGATGCTTAGAATAAAAAATATATATTATTCAGTGCAACTTAAATGATAATGATAATGCAATGGATAATTTTTTCCATAATAAAATATGCTATGATGATGCAATATGTATGCATGTTGATACTTTGTGGATGCAAGATGGATGCATTGATGATGTTTTTGTTGACTGTCATGATACCAACTTAGCATGGAAAGAAGATAGAATAAATAAGATGAATGATTTGACCATTGATTTTGATGATAAATTCCAACAATTTTGTGATCCACTGATACTTTATTAGAGATGGTGATGAGAAATGCATCATGATGATGATTTTCTCATATCTTGGGATTGGGATTTTTGATATTATTTTACAAGAATACCCACAACCAAAAAAAATGAAAGATAATGATCAATACCCCATTCATTTCTCTCTAAATCATTTTAATAGACATCATCAAGAGGTCCTTGGAATGGGTCATTTAAGATAAATCATAAGAAAAGATCAAAGACAAATAGTCAGTGTTATCTATACCTCTTACCAATTTAACTTAGATAAAATGATTTTTGATGTTGATGTCCATTACATGAACGATGCATCTAAGGAAATATTTATCAAGTGATTTGATTAGGATGAGGTGTGTGATAAGCCATTGATACAAAATCCACTAAATCCTTTACCTATGATCTAGACTTTATATTTTGACACTTAGGTTTTCACTTTACAACTTGCGATACCTATTTTCTATTTGTTTTGCCAAAGGTTGAAGGGGATGACCAATTTATTATGGATGAAGGTTTATTATGGGTGAAAGCGAAATGGGATGGATGGTTCTGGGTTTTTTGGAATATTTCAATGTTTTTGGTATTTTGAAAATGTTTTGAGGCTATTTTTAGTCTTTTTGAAATTTTATGTGAATGTTTTGGATTTTTTTTAGGTTGTTTAGGATTTTCCAAGGATTTCCAATGTTTTTGGTATTTTCTAAGTTTTCTGAATGTTTAGGGGTTTTTCGAGATTTGAATATATTTGTATTTTCAATTTTCAAGTGTTTAGGATTTTGAGTTTTACAAATGTTTTTGTGTTTTTTCTATTTTCAAATGTTTTTGAGTTTTCTAATATTTGAATATTTCTGTGTTTTTTTCTAGTTTTCCGACCAAGAACCTAACCTAAAAGACCTATACTAGGGTCTCAGAGGCTGATCAAATATTAGCCTTGCCTACATTATACACATAGAGACCACATAGTTCGACTAACTTGACTTATTGAAGATGAGATATGAATAGTTGATGGGATGTTAGTTTATTATGAAAAAATCCTAAAGGACTGACCTAGGGTGTCTTGGCGACACATCAATGATGGCCTTTCCTATATTCAAGCTCAGAGACTCATAGTTCGACAAGGTATTATTTTTGGATTTTTTATGTTTTGACCTTTTTAGGGATTTTGATGTATTTTGGATGTTTTGGATTTTGAATTTACAAATTTTTAATGTTATTGGATTTTAGTTGTAGATGATTTTGAATGTTTTTGGATTTTTTTGGATTTTGGCGAGGTTTTTCAAATGTTTTTGGGATTTTTGATTGTGATTTCCAATATCCTTAAGATATATAAGAACTTGATATGATTAATAATGAATTTCCCCCAACGTGATGCAATAGTCTAACATGATATAGGAAAGATGAAATAACCTTAGGAATACACCAAGTAGTACTAAAGGGGATATGATACTTGACAACACCAAGCTATGATATGGACATGAATGGGTGGTGGAATAAATAGGATGAATGATGTGATGGATGGATGAGATGCCAAGAATGATGGGTTAAAGATCCATAGATGGATGAAGGTGCTTTATTTATGCAAGGCACCTATTTTTCAGGTTTTCACCAAGGTACTTTCCCAAAAGAACCATCGATGTGGTTTTCACTAGAGGATGATTTTTTCTTTACTTTTTTCAATCCTTTTTCTCATTTTTTTGGATTTTGATCATTTTTAATTTTTTTTTGTATTTTTAGATTTACACCCTTCAAGACTAGGCATAATTGTTTTTAATATTTAAGCTATTGGTTGGTTCCTACAAGGGTTCTCCTTTAGGTGTTGACAATTGATATGCTCCTGATCCATAGCTTGTTGTGATAACAAAGTGACCCAGGTAGTTAGGCTCAAAATTTCCTTTACTATCTCGATCTGGAATATTTTTCCAATTTTGTTTTAGGATAAGCTCCCCTACTTGGAAATATCAATTCTTGATCTTCTTGTTATAGCTCTTTTTCACTTAGTTTTGATATAATTGCAAATGATTAAGGGCATCAAGACGTCGTTCATCCAAGAATTCTAGCTCATTTAGCCAAGATAATATGTATTCTTCATCAGTGATTAGGTTCTATACTAACACTCACAATGATGGAAGCTCAACCTCAATAGGAAAGATGGCTTCTGATCCATAGACCAAGGAGAATGGGGTTTCACTTGTATGTGTGAGGATATTGGTTCGATATGCCCAGAGAGCGAGATTTAACTACATATTCCAGTTACAATCGACTTCATTGACCGTTTTCTTCAAGATTTTCAAAATGTTCTTATTTGTAGCCTCAACTTGACTATTTCCTTGTTGGATGTTGTGTTTGTGTTTCTGATATGTGGTTTTCATTGATGTCAACACTATCAGCATTAATGTCTTTAAGACTGTAAATGTCAAGGATATTGAGAAAATTGTAATAAAATATGTTGCAGGTTATCTATGAAGCAGTGAAGATCAATATAGTGGAAATTTCAGTATGTTGATGGTGAGAAATTATGGATTAAAGGTTTTTTTCTTCAGGTGTATCTAGTTTATCCATCAAAATTTTTAGAGGTTCACATGAAAATTTGAGCAAGTTATGAGTTTATGTGTTTTGACAATTATTATGTTACTATAACTGGTGTTCCTAGAAGACGATAATGTGATTTTGGTAATCTGAGTTATTGTGAATGCTCCCGTGGTTCTCATGGATGTTTCTAGATCATGATCTATCTATATTGCACATTCATGTTGATTGTTGTGCTCGCGATTGGTGATTTTATCTTGCGTGTTCATGTTTTTCATGTTCATGGCTAATAGGGTGATTGTAGCGTGTTGTGGATCTTCGAGGAATAATTTTTGAAGGTGTTTTATGTTCGATGATATTGTTTTGGGTCCCTACTATGTTGTGGATGATCTTGGTAGATTCACATTAATAATCTTTATTGTTTTGTGTTGATAGTTTGTATTCATCTTATTATTTTGTTGAAGTCGACATGGAGCGATGTAATTCCTTGTTACAGATTTATATATAAGCAATTGCTTCTTCATTTGAATATGAGTGAGCAAGTGTGTGTGCATGAATAATGTTCTAAATATTTTGAAGGCATAGCAGAGTGTGAAGAAGAGTGGAGAAGAGTGAAGAAGTGTTCATGTGCTTAACCGGAACTGTAATCAGGCATTAGCAAATGCTACTTTCTCAATTCAAAATTTTGATGGTTGTAATCCAAATGTCATTGTAAGAAAGTGAGTCTTCCTTTGTATTTGAGCAATAAGCTCTAGGAAGTGTGCCTGAATGCATGTGCATTGCCCATTTATTCTTCTTATACTTTTAAAAAAGTATAAACTTGTGGATCAACCTCTAGCATGGATTTTCCCCTAACATGGTTTCCACACAAAAATCTTGGTTTTATGTGTGTTTCTAATGTGTTGATGGTTTAATGCTTTCATGTTTATTAATCAGATCTAAGAATAAGGGTTAATAAGTTTGAAATTTTGTGACAACTGATTCACCCCCCCTCTTAGTTGTCTGCCCTTATGTTTCCAACAATTGGTATTAGAACAGGTTCCTTGGAAGAAGTTTAATAGCTTGAGGTGATCTAGGATGGTGACATATAAGAAGGATAGTCCAAGATTTTATGGAACCAATTATTCTCTATAGAATACTCGAATGGAGTGTCATTTGATATGCATTGGTGAATCCTACTAGAGCATTACAAGTAATAGGTATGTTATTCCTCAAAATGGTCATACTACTACTATTGAGATTAGGGATGTTGAATACAATATCAAGTCTAAGGAATCATTGTTGGGTGCTTTGACTAATTCTGAGATGATGAAAATTATGGATCTGAAGACTACTTATGGGATTTGGAAAAATTTGGAAACTTTGTATGAAGGTGATGCTAATGTGAAGATTGCTAAGCTACAAATTCTTAAAGGGAAATATGAAATTCTGAGAATAGGTGATGATGAGAATATTATTACTTTCATGCAAAGAGTGAAAGAACTTGTGTGTGGTATTAGATATGCTCATGGACAATTGGAAGAATCATAGATTGTTGCTAAAGTGCTTAGATCCTTTCCTGTTGCATACAAAGTCAAAGCTATATCTATCGACGAACTCTAGACTGTGAAAAATATAACCAAAGATATGTTGATTGGTAAAATTACTGCTTTTGAGTTGAGTGAATTCGGTGATTCCCTTCCTAAGATAGAATCTACATTCAAAGCTACTACCTCCGAAAGAGATAAGGAAAGATATGATTCGAGTGAAAGTCCTTCTAGAAAGGTATTCAAGTATGAGGAAGAAATGAGACAAATTGAAGAAGAAGAGAGAGAATTGGATGAGCTTAAAGCACTTATTATCAAAAGAGAAGCTAGAGGACAAGGTAAGTATAAAGGGAAGTTTCCTATTAAATGTTTTTCTTGCAATAAGATAGGTCATTTTGCATCAAGGTGTCCGAAAAGAGTTCCTAAGTCAAAACCTAACATGATTAAATTTCAAAGGAAGTGTTATTATGCTGTTGATGAAGGTGTGACAGATGATGAATCTGATAAAGGGAATGTAAGTGAAGATGAGTTTGTGTTTATTGCTATCAAGGAAAATAATCCCATGTCTATTGAATCTGCTAGGTTTACAAATGTGGAGAAAGCCCTAGCTGCTCGAGTTGAAGAGAAGGATGAATGGGTAATTGATAGTGGATATTCTCATCACATGATAGGTGATAAAAGAAAATTTGTAAGCTTGGAAAAGTATGATGGTGGTGTTGTAAGATTTAATAATAAAAATGGTGGTATAATCTATGGCAAAGGATGTATTTCTTTTGATGGTAAGAATAATATTGATGATGTTATTTATGTGGAAGGTTTGAAGCATAATCTCTTAAGTGTCAGATAGATGGTTCATAAGGGATACAATCTTCAATTCAAGGATGTAAAGTGTAGAATATTGGGAAGTTTTAGAAATGTGATTGCTTCAGGTACAAAAACAAAAGGTAACTTCTTTCACCTGAATGCTGCTAGTAAAATTTGTTTGATTGGTCAAGTTGATGAAAGTTGGGTGTGGCATAGAAGAATGTGTCATGTAAACTTTGATAATATTATCAAAAAAAGTTCTACTCAGACAGTGAGAGATCTTCCTAAGTTGGTAAAGCCTATTAATTCCATATGCAAGGAATGTCAGTTAGGAAAGCAGACTAGAATTTCATTTCAAAGCAAACAAAATTATTCAAATGAATTGTTGGAGCTTGTGCATACTGAATTGTGTGGTCCTTATAGAGTAATAAGTTTACAAGGTTACAAGTATTTTATTGATGATTATTCTAGGATGATGTGGGTTACTTTCTTAAGGGATAAATATGAAACTTTAGAGAAGTTCAAGATCTTTAAGGATATGGTTGAGACAAAGACAAGTCTGAAGATTAAATTTCTGAGATCATATAGAGGTGGTGAATTCACTTCGGGTGAGTTTAATTCTTTTTTTGAAGTGCATGCGATAAAGAGACAATTATCTGCACCATGGACCCCTCAAAAAAATGGAGTTGTGGAAAGGAAGAACAAGACAGTTCAAGATGCTGCTAGGACTATGATTCTAAAAGGAAATGTTCCTCATATCTATTGGAGAGAAGCTATGAGTACTGTTGTTTATATCCTCAACTGAGTACAAATCAAAGGTGATACCAGTAAGACCCCTTTTGAGCTATGGTTTGGCCATAAGCCTATTGTTAGATATTTCAAAATCTTTGGGATTTAATGCTATATCAAAAGAGATGAAGATATAGGAAAGTTTTATGCTAGGAGTGATGAAGGAATCTTTCTTGGTTATTCTCTAAGAGTAAGGCCTACAAGTGCTACAATAAGAGATTGAGGAAAATGGTTGAAAATCAAAATGTTAAGGTTGATGAAGACATTTCTAGACCATCCAAAACCTTTGGATATGATTTTGATGATCAAAATTACAGTACAAACAAATGTTAGACTTAAATCAAGTTCATATCATTTTGGTGAATCAAGAAGATCAAGAGGAAGGAGAAACTAGTGAAAGTGCAGAAGAGAGATCACAAGAGCCTGGAGTTCAAGAACATCCTAAGACTCCAAGGTATGTGAGATTAAATCATCTAGAAAATCAGATTATAGGTGATAAGAACAAAGGTGTCTATACTAGGATAAGAATTGTAGAAGAATAGTGTTTGATTTCAAAGACTGAGCTTAATAGTGTCAATGAAGCATGCAAAGATGAACATTGGATTGAAGCAATAAAAGAAGAACCACAACAAATTGAGAAGAATAATACATGGATTCTTGTTCCTATACCTAAGGATAAAAATATAATTGGAACTAAATGGGTCTTTAGAAACAATCTGAATGAGCAATGTGAAGTTATCAAAAACAAAGCAAGACTGGTATGCAAAGGATATTTTTAGATGGAATGAATTGAATTTGAAGAGACTTTTTCCCCTATTGCTATAATTGAAGCTATGAGACTATTTCTTTCTTATGATTCTTACAAAAACTACAAGGTTTATCAGATGGATGTCAAGTCATCATTTCTAAATGGAAAATTGGAAGAAGAGGTGTATGTTGAGCAACTTGATGGATTTCAATTGACTGATCATGGAGATATGGTTTCTCGATTGAAGAAAGAATTGTATGGAATCAAGCAAGCCCCTAGAGTTTGGTATGCCATATTGGACAAGTATTTGTTGAAGCTTGGATTTTAAAAAGGTACTACTGATAGTAATCTATATTTCAAGATTGATGATGATAAAGATTTGATTGTGGAAGTCTTTTTTATCATGATATCATTTTTAAAGGAGATTATGGTTTGTGCATGAAGTTTGTTGATGAGATGCAAAATGAGTTTGAGATGTCAATGATTGGAGAGATGAAATTATTTTTGGGATTGCAAAATTACTCAGTTAGATAAAGGAACCTTTATATCTCAATCCAAGTATGTGAAAGAATTGCTAAAGAATTTTGGTATGGAAGATTCAAAGCCAGTCAGTACACCCATGGTGACCCGATGCAAGTTCATGAGAATAGACGATGATTCTTCAAATGCAAATCAATCTAGATACAAATCAATGATTGGTGGATTGCTTTATTTGACTCAAACTAGACCTGATATCTTGAATTTTGTATGTATTGTTGTAAGATTTCAAGCTGATCCTAAAGAATCTCATGTGACTATTGTGAAGAGAATTTTAGATACTTGAAAGGGAACAATTGATTTTGGCCTATGTTATCCTAAAGATGATGATATTACTTTGAGTGCCTTTACTGATGTTGATTGGGCACGAGATGTGAATGACATGAAAAGTACTAGTGGTGGCACATTTTTCTTGGGAAAGAAGTTGATTTCATGGTTAAATAAAAAACATAATGCCATTTCTTTGTCTACTACAGAGGCAAAATACATTGTTGCTGCTAACAATTGTACTCAAGTATTATGGATGAAGCAAATTTTGAAGGATATTAGAGTTATCTATGATGAGCCTATTGCTATATTCTATGATAACTTAAGTGAAATTAACATTTCTAAGAATCTGGTGTTGCATTCAAAGACCAAGCATATATCTATCAAGTTTCACTTTTTAAGAGAGAAGGTGAGTGAAAATGAAGTCAAATTGGAGTATGTGTCTACTAGGGAATAGATTGCAAACATCTTTACCAAAAAATTGCCTAAGGATTATTTTGAGTATCTCAAAGGGAAGTTAGGGGTGATTACCCCTCCTAATCAGAACTAAGATGCATTGTCTTGCATCAGTCTATGCATTTCACAATCATATCTCAATCTGGATTGATGTTGTGGTGGCTGCTACTTAGGGGGAGTAGTCAGATGATTCAGATATGTGGATCAAAGCTTACGTGTAGCTTTGTTATTGATTTCAAAGGGGTAGAAGAGAAATGTGAAAAAAATGGGAATTATCTGAGGAGAAGAAGTCATGAGAAAAGATTTAAAACCTAAGGGGGAGTAAGTGCTCAAGTTAGTTGGGTTGATGGTGTTTTTCAATTCATGTGTTGCCATCAATGCCAAAGGGGGAGATTTTTGGATGTTGTGGTTGTGTTGCTGATATGTGGTTGTCATTGATGTCAACACTATTAGCATTAATGTCTTTAAGACTGTATATGTCGAGGATATTGAGAAAATTGTGATAAAATATGTTGTAGGTTGTCTGTGAACCAATGTAGATTAGTATGATGGAAAGTTCAGTATGTTTATGGTGAGAAGTTATGGATTAAAGGGTTTGTTTTCATGTGTATCTAGTTTATCCATCAAACTTTTCGTAGGTTCGCATGAAGATTTGAGCAAGTTATGAGTTTTTGTGTTCTGACAGTTATTCTGTTTCTATAGCTAGTGTTCCTAGAATAAGATAATGTGATTCTGGTAATTTGAGTTGTTGTGAATGCTCCTATGGTGCTCGTGGATGTTTCTAGATCATTATCTATCTGTGTTGCATGTCTGTGTTGATCGTTGTGCTCACGATCGGTGATTTTCTCTTGCGTGTTAATATTTTTCATGTTCATGACTGATAGGGTGATTGTAGCATGCTGCTAATCTTCGAGGAATATATTTTGAAGGTTTTTTGCGTTTGAGGATATCTTTTTGGATCCCTAATATGTTGTGGAAGAACTTGGTAGATTCGCATTAATAATATTTATTGTTTTGGGCTGAAAATTTGTATTCATGTAATTCCTTTTTGCGGATATATATAAGCTATTGTTTCTTCATTTAAATGTGAGTGAGAAAGTGTGTGTGCGTGAATAATGTTCTAAATCTTTCGAAAGAAGAGAAGAGTGTGAAGAATATTGAAGAAAAGTGGAGAAGAGTGAAGAAGTGTTCATGTGCTTAATTAGAATTGTAGTTAGGCATTAGCAGATGCTACTTTCTTAGTTCAAAATCTAGATGGTCGTAATCCAAATGTTTCTATAATACAGTGAGTCTTCCTTTGTATTTGAGCAGTGAGCTCTAGGAAGTTTTCCTAAATGCATGTGCATTCCCCATTTATTCTTCTTATACTTTAAAAAAATTATAAACTTGTGGATTAACCTCCACCGTGGTTTTTCTCCTAACAGTGTTTCCATGCAAAATCTTAGTGTTATGTGTGTTTCTGATGTGTTGATGGTTTAATTCTTTCATGTTTATTAATCGGATTTGAGAATAGGGGTTAATAATTTTAACAAATTTGAAATAATGTGACAACTGATTCACCCCCCTCTCAATTGTTTTCCCTTGTATTGCCAACATACCCTAGGGGTAATATGGGGCAAAGAATCAATGTTGGATGTTAAAATTTTGAAATAGCTCTTTTACATGCTGATTCTTGAAGGGTGTTTTGTTGTTTAAGATAAGGGTTTGTGAAACACCATAATGGTAGATAAGCTAATTCAAGATAAACCTAGCAATTTCCTTCCTCATTATATAGGTCATAGGAATGGCTTCTACCCACTTGGTAAATTAATCAGTTGTTGTTAGGATAAAATTGTGGCCATTGGATGAGGTTGGAGTGATCTTTCCTATGAGTTCAAGCCCCCACTCTGAGAAAGGCCAAGTTGTGGCCATTGGTTTCAACTCCTGAGCTAGAGCATGAATAAGATATCCATGTTGTTGACACTGGACACACCTCTGCACATATTGATGGGCTTCTCTTTCCAAGGTTGGCCAGTAGTACCCCATTCTCAATAGTTTCTTAGATAAAGTCATACCACTAGAATGTGAACCACATATGCCATCATGCATTTCTAATAAAGCGGTCAAGGATTCCTCTTGCTTACTACATCATAATAATGTCCCTTTGATGCTTCAGTGGTATAAGGTATCACTTAGGATCACGAATCGGGTTGCCTTATTTACAAAGTTCTTCCTTTGCTAATGTAGATGAATATGTCATGATACCACAGGGATCTAGGACCAAAAATAACATATGTGAATTTATATTCAAGGATTTTGAAAGTTGGTACAATAATTTATTCTACCAAGAATTCACATTGGAGGACATTGTTCAACATGTCTAACAATGATCCAATTATTTCCATAGCATTTGTTGCTTGGTTGTTCATGCAAGGAATCTACTCAAAATTTATATCAATGAAAAATTCTTTGAGACTCTCTATCATCTTATTATAAGGAGTAAGGATGTCATCATTAGTTTGGTAATTTTTATTAACTTGGTTGATAACCAACTATGAGTCTCCATAGAATTTCATCTCTTGTATGTGTCATTGAACTATTATCCTAAGACCTATGATTAGGGCTTCGTACTCAACAATTTTGTTAGTACACAATAATGATAGCCTATATGAATTTGGAATTCAATCAACTTGAGGGGTGATAAAGATAATACCTGCTCTTGATCCATGTTGGATGGATGATCCATCAAAGTACATCTTCTAATGATTAGTTAGATTGACAAGGAACACTGATTCATCAGGGAATTCATATATCAATGGGTTCTCTGCATAGATAGATACCTCTTCCAATTGGTCTGAGATCACTCATCCTTTGATTTCCTTGCACTCTACATACTCTATGTCAAATTTAATTAAGTTCATTACCTATTTGGCCATTCACCCAATGATCATTGCTTTGGATAACAGGTATTTCAGTGGGTTTATCTTTGCAATAAGCTTGACTTGATGTGACAACATGTAATGTCTGAACTTTTGTGAAGAAAAAACCATTGCTAAGCATGCCTTATCAATGGATGAATAGTTCATTTCATATCCCACCAAGGTCCTGTTGATGTTATAGATAGCTCTTTCCTTTCCATTTTCATCATTTTGTGCTAGAAGGGCACCCAGTGTTGTTGATGTTTTTGAAACATACAGGATCAATGGTTTGTTTGGTATCGACGACATGAGAAATAGAGGTGCAATAGATAGTCTTTAATCTGATGGAAAGATTTATCACACTTCTCATCCCACTTGTAATTTATTCCTTTATGGAGAAGATGTGAAAAAGGGTGGATTTTGTCTGATAACTATGCTATGAACCTTTTGATGGACATCAATATTCCTTGTAACCCTCTCATCCGTTTTAGTGTTTGTGGTGGTTCCATGTCTAGAATGGATTTTAGTTTTGTTGGATCAATATTTATCCCTCTTTGTGAGATGATATAGCAAAGCAGTTTCCTTGATGTAACCCTAAAGAAATACTTTTTTGGATTTAGTCATACCTTGTACTCTTCAAGTCTGTCAAATATGGATCCTAAGACTTTTCTGTGCTCATTCCTTTTCTTTGATTTTTCTAAAATATCATCCACATAATATTCAACTATTTTGTGGATCATGTCATGAAATATGAGGTCATTTCTCTTTGATAGGTCCCCCCTGCATAATTCAGCCCAAATGGCATCAGATTCTAGCAATATGTTCCCCATGGAAAATGGAATGCAATTTTGTGTTGATGCTACTTGGTGATCATGCTTTGATTATAGCCTAAAAACCCATCCATGAGCCAAAAAATTTCATGCCTATCTATTAAATCTATGATGAGGTCGATGTTAGGAAGAGTGAAATAATATTTTGGGCATGTCTTGTTTAGATATCCGAGATCAGTGTAGATTTTGATGGCCCCAATGGGTTTGGAGATTAGTACCAGATTTGAACCCCACTCAAGATAATCTATCAATTAGGTGATTCCAACATCAAGAATCTTTTGTAAATCAAGTTTCACCAAGATTTCTATTCTAGGGTGCATTTTCCTTAATTTTTTTGTCACTGGTTTAGCTTTAGGATAGATTGCTAAATGATGCGCAACTACTTTTGGATCAAGCCCTAGTATATCCTGTGTATGACCATGCAAATTTTTCTTTTCGCTCTTTCAAGAACACTACTAGGTTCTTCTATTCTTCATCCAACAGGGATTCAACATAGAAAGTGATCTTGGGTGCTTCTTCTATTCCCACATTGACTGGAGTGGCCTTTTTGCTAGCACTATTGACTTCTCTGGATGCATCACAATAAGGGGGAGATTGAATACCTCATCCTTGGGTGCCTCAGAGAGGTTTTCACCTTTGGATGCATCCTTTATTTTTACTATTTTAGGATCAAAAAGTGCCACAATGTGGTTTTCACTTAAAGATTTGCATGTTATTGGCATTTTGTCAATTTTACGATTGAAGGGTTCAAACGTCTCCCTGTTGTACACCCTTGTGTCTAGCTCTATGTCAAAAGATGCTTTATGATCTGCCTATGGTAAGTTGTGATGGAGTACCATGAATTCTAAGATTGCTTCATTATTTTTGAATAAATCTAGAACTGGTGGTCCTTGTTGGTCCAATTTAATGAGTTGTGGTTATACTAGGTGTAGTTTAGTTGGTTGATTGTTCAGAGCGAAGGATGTTATGGATATCATGAGGAGGTAGTAATTCTCAAATAGGTCAACAACATCAAGGGGAAAGTAATCTAAGGTTGTATCATGTGATGTAGGTAACCAAGAGGAAGTCTCAACCCGTTTAGCAAAAGTACCTTTTCCAATAAGGGTGACCTTGCTAGTAGTACAACCTAGACCAAGATTATTTAGGTGTTTCTTAGGAACGATGGAATCTAGAAAATTGTTATATTGTGCTATTCCATGGGAAGAGAAAGGATAGGCCATTCATCTTGACATAGCAGTTTAGAGATATCTTCCTCATTGATATCTTCTTGGTTCATATCCCCCCACTTGGTGAAGGTGGTAGCTTCCATATTGATTGTTTCAGGATCTTTGTTACTAGATGTGGGTTTCCTATGGGATTGAGGAGAAAGAGGTATCTCCCCTAACACAAGTGTTATTCATTAGTTTATAGTTTCCACAACCATCATCCTAGATCACTGCTTTGGTGTTGGGAATGTTCTGCACAATAGATGTTTTTTCTTATGAGGTTGATGCAAGAGATGATGGGTCAACAAATGAGGTAGAAGGTATAGGCCCTTCGTCAGTCTTGGGTATTTGGGGGATTTTATAGAACTTGGCCTCAAGCTTCTTGCAGTAGTAAAAAGGTTCAGGATCTCCATGGATGGTAATTTCTCTACCCTCAAAAGGAAACTTTACACATTGATGAAAGATTGAGGCTAAAAATTTTAGGGCATGGATCCATGGTTGGCAAAGTAAGATATTGTAGGTAAGATCAAGGTCTAAAACTTAACATGTAGTTTATGTAATTATAGGTCCCACTTGGATGGGTAGTGCAATGATACCTTGTGATACCCACTCTTGATCATCATATGCTTTGATGGTGGTACTTTTTGCTTTCTCAATAGTGTCCTCTAAATAGCCTAGGTTCTTGATCAACTAAAGAGTGCAAATGTTCAAAGCAACACCTCCATCCACTAAGAATCTTTTGAACTTGTTCTTATGAATAAATACCTGATGGTATAAGGTGCGGTTATGAGATGGTTGTGATGGTAGATCTTTTTTTGAGAAGGTGAGAAGATTATTAGTGATATTCCCTACCATAGCTTGGAACTGTTTTGTATCAATATCCTCAAGGATGGATGATGAAGATAATGTGCTCTCTAGAATTTCCCTATGTGCAAGAGATATTCCCAATAGTTCCAAGATTGATATCTATGCGGGGGTCTTAAGCTGATCTAGGATATTATATTTTCTAGGATTGGCTATTGCCAAGGTAGGTTGTGCCCTAGATTGAGATGGAACTCCTTGGATAATGAATTGTCCATGTTGTTTGGTGACTCCACACTTTGCACTAGGCCCTTTGATGGTGACAAAGGTGATGAAACTATCATAGGAGGTGACTACATTGGAATAGGTATGTTGCACATTTATGTAATCCTTAGCTTTTTTGATGTTATTCCATTTACAATGATCTAGCATAGGGTTTTTGTATATTTTGAGATCCTAATTTTTGGTTGGTACTTCAATAGATATAGTGTCACTCTCTATAAGATCTTGGATAATATTTATGAGCCTCATTCAATTTTTTGTTTTGTGTCCTTTGATTTTGTGGAATTCACAAAGATTGTTCTTGTTGTTTCGATAGGTAATTGTGTGTACTTGTGTTTCAGATAGTTGTTTTTGTTATGGTTTTTCCTTTGTTGTGTTTTGGTGTTGTTGATTTTATTGTTTTGAGGAGGTGTTATTCTTGCACAATTGGTTGAATGTTAGCTACTTGATTTTTATTCATCCTAGGAGCACTTATGACTACCTTAGCATCTACCATGCCATCATTGGTTAGGTTTTTGTTTTTAGCCCAGACATGAGGATTGTCATTTGAACTAGTTGATGGGAAATTGTTTTTGTGAGCTTGAGTATTTCACTGTGAGATTAGAGATCTCTTGATGTTAAGGGCTCTAGGAAAAGCTCTTCATAAGATGTAATGCATTGCATTTTCAAGTGGAAGGATAGATCTAGATCTATATTTTCTATGACAATACCGACTTGTTGTTCATCGAGAAGGGGTCACTTGCTCTTACTAGCTCTCTCTTACTAGCTCTTTATCTTCACCATTACCAGAAAATGGTGAAATATTCTCCTTTGTTTTGTTTGAGAGTATAAAACTCTTTTAGGATAACGTATATTTCAAGGATAAAGGAGAAATGATCTATGAATTTATTGATGATTTCTTGAAAAGTTTTGATACTCATCAGTAGTTGAGAAAACCAATCCATGGTAGGACCTTTTAAACTTTGGGGGAAGATGCACATTAAATAAGAATCATTGTAATCAACCTCCATACAAATGATGTTAAACTCTTTGACATGGTCTATAGGACTTCCTCTTTCTTTGTATTTATCAAATTTAGCGATTTCAAAGTCAAGAGGGAATGGTACCATTGTGATGTTTTGATCAGATGGATATGGACATAAGTTATGTGTATGTGGATTCTTTGTCTTTCCCATTCGAAGATCCTAAATTTTTTGTGATAATGCCTTAATTTGTGATGCTAGATCATCTTACGAGTTTTGTGGCAGAACATATGTTGTGTATTATGGTACAACAGATGGACTATATGTGGAATTTTGATATGATAAGGTGTTGTATGGTGTGTAGGGTGGTGTGGGATTTGTGAAGGTGATTGAGGTGTTCATCTGTATTTTCCTAACACATTTGTACTGAGGATGTTCTATTGAGGAATATATTAAGAACTTTATTGTTGTTGTTGTTGGGTATATTCTTGAGCTAGTAAGGCTTGTTGTTGTTGTTGAGCCACAAGGGTTGTTTGTTGGGCTTACTATTGTTGTTGTGATGCTAAGGCTACTTGATGCTGGGCTTGTTATTGTTTTTGTTGTGTCGCTAGGGCTTGTTGATGTTTTTCTTGTGTTGCTAAGGCTACTTGTTGTTGTTGTGTTACTAAGGCTGCTTGTTGTTGTTTTTATTGTTGTGCTAAGGCTACTTTCTATTGTTGTGATGCTAGGGCTTCTTCTTTTTTTTGTTGCTGTTGGATGACTTGTTGATAAGCCTATTGTGCTTGATGTAAAGCTAAGTTCTTGCAATGTAGGATCAGATGGTTTTTGGGATATCTGTGATGGATTATGGGTGTTGATGTTTTGAGTGGGTTGTGGGTTTTTGATGAGAGGTTGGGGGATCCCTTGGTTCAAAATTCCTTGTAGGATATTGGATTCAAATGAAGGAATGTAAGTGTGAGGTCCCATTTGATTTTGCATAGTGAAGGGGACCACGGGAAAAGATGAGGATGGTGTCATTAGATTTTGCGACGGTAATGACACACTAGGACCTTGAGTCGATAGATGTAAAAGGTTCCCTTGTCCAATATCTTAAGGATTTCCTTGTGTCAGGGATGTGGAAAAGGTATTACCTTGGTTGACGGGGTTGGTGACCAAGGGGTTTCTTTGATTCAGGTTGATGATGGATGGAATGGATCTGTTTTGTGAAACCAATTGTGTGGATGAACCACTTGGAGGATTGGATAGAGATCTCCCTATTTATGTTAAGGGTTAACTTTTCATTAGGGTATTGGCATGCCCTTGTGGGTCGATTTGAGGTATTTTACCTATACTTCCTTGTGGGATGTTGGGCACACTTGTGGTACTTGTGAGGATGGATGAATATGGTTACCCTTGATATGTGGAGGTTGTCATTGATTCATGAAGTGTAAGTGGTTTATGTTGATGTAAGGGGTATTCAGGAACAGTTGAGGTACCAAAGGTTGGTGTCCAAGTAGTGCTTTGAGGTGGATTGGTATTGAGAATACTCACAAGTGTGTTGCTTTCAAACGAAAGAGTTAGACCAAAGTATTTGGCAAGACTAGGAGTGAATGTTTGATTTAGCCCTAGTGATAGATTTGTTAAGTCCCGTGTCAAAGGTTGCACAACAAATGATGGGAAAATTAGAGCAAGTTTTTCTAAATCTTGATGTTCTTGTTTTTACTCCAAGTTTTATTCCTTAGAAAGTCCAAATGGGTTGTTCCTAACATCTTCAATCTCATATGGCATTGATGGAGATGAGGGTTGTTGTGATGGGGTAACTTGACTTATTGGATCAAGTTTTAAATGATTGGGATCACTTGAGGTGAATGTGACTTTGGTTTTCTCCATGATTCTCTTGGGTTGTGATCTTGTCTTTAACATAAATTTTGGGTCATCTATGGGAGAGTTGTATTAAGATTTATAATGTTTTAACTCTCTACTTGACTCAAATCTAGCTAAAAGGGATACTCTAAGTAATTTGGGAGAAATGATGATAATGGGAGATGAAAAGGGTGGATGATATGGAAAGTGATCTTTGTAAACATTTTGGGACAACACTTTTGACTTAAGTTTTATTATTTTGATGTTTGGTTTTAGGATGTTTATGAACTTGGAAATCTTTAGGGTAGAATTGTGACCTTCAAGATAAACTAGTTAAAAGATGATAACTAACATAATTAAATGCATGGAAAAGAATTCATTTCACATAAAAAGAAGCTAAGTTATGGGTTGGTTGATAGATTTCTAAGTTCAAAGTGTTGGCGTGCTCTAAAGTTTTGTAAAGTTTGGTGAAGTGAAGGATGAAATGTTTGACCCAATGTTTACCTAAAGTGAACCTTTATTTGATAAGACCGAAGTAGTGAAAAACATGCTAGACCTATAAGGTTTTAAAATCTTAAAGACTCAATGATTTAGATAGGTTCAAGATCGTGAAAGAGACCAAGGTTCTGACTAGAAAATAATGCATACACATCTGGATTGTTCCTTGAAGCACATTTGTAGAAGTTGTATACTAGCCTAGTTCTATTTTAGTGAAGTGAGAAAAGGTGTTTTTTGAGAGCTTTTGGACTAAGATGCCTAAGTTTGAAATGACGACCTGTAGACCTTCTCTTGGGGATTTTTATTTTGCATGAGATCATTTAGAGAAGTCTAAGTCTATGGAAGAAAAGAATATATTTATTGCCCCACAAGTGGTGGCAATATGGGCCTTCTAGCCTCAATATCTGTTTGTTTGAATGATAGCGGGCATAAGGTTAGGTTGTTTAATGGGAGCGATTGGTCTCCAAATGGTCATGTGGGGTTAAATTTGTCAAGTTATCTTGCTTAAGTGAGTTTATTTTTACCACAAACACTTTGTCCTGATTAAGTTCAAACTGAATTTCTATGTCAAAAACATCACAAATTTCGCAAAGTCCATTTTTTTATAAGGATGAAGTTCAAGACATAGTTAGCTATGTTAACTTTGGGAAGTATTGATTGAGATATAAACCAAAATACTTAGAAGTCTCTAAGAATAAATTCTTAGGACAAGCATTAATATGAAGGTTTTGTCAAAGGGTATCCATACTTAAAGCAAAGGGTTTGAAATTTTGAAATGAGTTTTTTCATGTTTGTTTTCAATGTTTTGAAACCAAGAAAATTAATAAACTGACTCACAAGCATTTTCCACCTAGGTTCAGAAGATACTACTTGCTGAATCCCCACTTGGATTTCTCCAAACACTGAAAGTACGAATAGCTAGATATTTGACGACACAGACTCCCCTCCACGTCACACACTTATCGAGACCACCAAATCTCAAATCCTGAAGATTCAAAGATCCTAAGGATTTTTCTATTTCAATAGTGAATAGTAATATGTGGGACGACTTTGGAATGACTGTTCCTGCACCAACAAGCATAATTTTTTTTTGATTCTAAACAATTGGTTCATAGTAACGACTTTTGTTCAAGGTGGTCATACACATGGAAAGATTAGCTCAAGATTATTTGAATCAAGATGCCTCCCAGTCCCTTCCTAAGAGAGGATTTTGATGTGTCATGCAGAGACTAAGGGTGAAACTTTTCGATATGATGCATCCACACTCGTTGTTTATGAATTTCGTTACAAAAATGTTTTTTATATAGCAATTCGAAAGAGCTTGGATTTATCTCGTTACTACTTGGGTTCTTCCCTCATTTCGAAGTGGGGAGGCAGGCCCTCTAAAGATAAAAAATTTAAGGAAGTACGTTTGTAGTTCAATCTCCCTGATCACATGAAGCAAGGAGAGAGCACACATAATTCCCTTTCCCTACACTAGCATGGGTTTCATTTTAATCCAAATTGAAATATGTTGGTGATTATACAAAATTTGAAAGGAATTCTTTCGATTCTCAAGATTGTTGAGTGGCGCAAGAGAAGAGCATATGCATTCAATGACAAAAAAGTAAATCATATGACATAGAAAACAATTGTTAATTTTAATCCTCCAAGAAAAAATGAGTTCATTTTAAGCACCAAATGAAGTGTTAAGTTGTACTGTTCAATTTTAAACCCAAAGTAACATGATGAGGTGAGGGTTCATTTAATCCCGTTTGAGCGTTCATTTTTAAAACCCAATTGAAAGCTAGTGTGGTCCTAAAGCATAAAATGAAACGCATGATAAATGGGTTATAATTGCCCGAAAAGTGTCGAAACACTTGTTACAATTATAAGACTTAAAGACAAGAATGCTTCTTCACTTTGAATTTTTATTGTCCAACCTGAAAAACCTAGTTAGCCTAAAAAATAGAACAAAAAGTCAAAGACATGTTAGAAGTCAGAAAAAGAAAATAAAATTCAAAAACATGTCAAAAAACTAGTTATGTCATGTTTACCAATAAATCGTGACATTGAAATCAATTACGTCACTAAAATTCATTAATAGTGTCGATATATTGGATATGTGTCGCCATACTAAAAAATCAATCGCGTTTCTCTGCAAAAAATAGTGAAGTCAAATGCGTCACCAAATTGATAGCATCACTAAAAATAAATTTATTTTGCGTCAAAAAATTAAATAAGCGTCGCTATATTTAAATGCGATGACTAAATTATACTCGACCGATTCTTGCAGTCTAAAAAAAATGTGGTGAAATAATTAATTAAGTGTTGCTATTTTAATTATATGTCCTTGTATATCGACACATCATCGGATGCGTCGATTGATAATCAATAGCATCATTGTAGCTGAAAACATAAGGAAAATGAAGATTTAACAAGAAAATCGTCAGATTAGTTAGTCAATCCCTCCTTCTAGTGAAAAAATGTGACCGACAGATTAGTATGGGTGGACTACACTTGATCCATGAGGATACGAAGCATATTAATGCCACTAAACATCAATCCCAATAAGATCATTCAATTCATGCAAAGATAAAGAAGCCATTTAAACTACCATATTAAATCATGAAAGCTTGGTAAACCTCTAATCTAAGACATTGAAACTTATCCTATTGGGGGAGTGGTGTCGCATTGATGTGGAACGATGACTCTTTCCCAATCCCTTGGATAATGAGATTGTTTCAATCAGTTTTATTGAAGAAAATTGATGAGACCATTGTGAGATGTGTGACGAAACATGATTTAAATGCTAAACTAACATGATGCAAGATATTAACATGATTTATGCTAATATGATCAAGATATGTGAGTGAAAATTTAATCTAAATGGATTTCAAGCTAAAAATATTAAAACCCTAATTAATAAAGAAGCTACATGAATGCATCTATGTTACCAGGGAATCCATTAATGAAAGCTAAGCTAAATAATGCAAGTAATTAAGCTAAAATGATACTAAATAAATGCTAAATATGAGTGTGAGTGTGAGTGATTTCAACAACATGAGTTTTCTCTAAATAATATGGATCCATTTGTCTTCAAATAGTGACCTATTTATAGGAGGAAAAATGAGAAATGAAGGGTTGAGATTGAAAAAGCTAATCAATGGTCAAGGATGAAAGAAGTTGGAGGCATGGATCATGGATTGTCATCAATGGATGAGAATCAATGATGAGATTTAATCAAGGGCTCTCTTTTGTCCAAAAAAATACACTTTTAACTTGCATAAGAGGTCACAAGTTAACTTGCACAAGAAGTCATAAGTTAACTTGCACAAGAAGTCAAGTAAGTTTGAAACAAAAAAAGAATATTCCCTTTTTTAAAAATGAGTGGGGAGAGTATTTTTTGGAATATTCTCATGGGTGAGGAAAATAGATATTTAACAAATTAAAACAAAGTTTAATTGTGCAAAAGGGGAAGGAATATTCTATGGGAATATTTCTTTTGGGGGAATGTGCAAAGGAGGAATATTCCCTTGCAAATGGGGGGAATTAGATTTAATTAGGTAATTGATAATTAAAACAATGTTAATTATGCAATTAAGGGGAATTAGATTATATTCATTAAATAAAGTGATTTAATGAAAAGGGGAGATATAATATGACATTTAATTAAATAACTTAGAGTTATTTAATTAAATAAGAAGAATTAGTGATTAAATTAAATAATTTGAATTATTTAATTTAATAGGATAAAATGTTAGCATGGAAGTGGGTGAATTAACTTGATTAGATTAGTTAGGTTAATAGTTGAAAATGATGCAATCAATTATATAGTTAGGCTAATTTAATCAATTAAGCAAAAAGAGGATGGGTTTTAAGATGAAACGATGCTAATATACCTAATTCGAGTGTATGCTATCATTGAAGAAATTTTTAAGTGTCAAAATTGATGAGAATTTTTTGAAATCGATGATTGGTAAGATTTTTAAGAATTTTTTTTGAAGACATTCCAATAAGATATGAAGATTTTTTAAAGAAAAATGAAACCAAAAGATGTCAACTATCATGGATCATTTATCAGAACTGTGGCACCTATGAATGTGTCATATAAACATAAAAATTCATGTAGGGTGCCTCCATAATAACCTCTCTCTTATTCTTATATCTCCAAACCATTTGACCGAGGTGAGGACAAAGTTGCAAAAAACATCATTTATATTCAAAAAAGCTTGTTGGGAGCCATATTTTGTATTTCATACTTCATGAGATTAAACCAACTACATCAACATTTTTTGGTGGGTGGGTGAACACTAGGGAAGGCCCTATTTATCACCCCAACTATCCCAATCATTTCAAGCTACATTATTCCAACATAGTCTCTTAAGAGCCCTAAGTGCAAAAAAAAATCCAAAATATGATGGGCTGGTTCTTGGAATTTGTGGCACCTATAAATTTTCAGTCTTAATCTATAATTGCACATATGTTTCCTCCACAATAATCTCTCATATTTTTATCTCCAAGCCATTTGACTATGGTGACAATGTATGCAAAGTTAAAAAAAGTGTCATTTGCATTTAACAAAACTTGTCAAAAGTCATATTTTGTGTTCTTCATCTTGTGGTCCTCAAAATGACTATGCCAACACTTCCAAGTTGGCGGTTGAAGAATATGGAGGCCTTTTTTTTCACCCAAATTGTCTCAATTGTTCCAAGGAAAATTATTTTGGCACAATCATTTAAGATCCTTAAGTGCAAAAAACTACCAAACTATCACAAAGTGGTTCTCGAAAATCATGACACCTAAATTTTTTGTCTAAAACTATAGTTGCATGTATAATCCCTCCAAACTAACCTTTCCCAAATTTGTATATCTCCAAACCATTTGACCATGATGATGATGTATGAAAATTTATAAAAAGCCTCATTTATGTTCAACAAAAATCAGTTGAGAGTCATATTTTGTATTCTTTATCTCATGGGGATCAATGGATTATGTAAACACATTGTGGTATGTGGGTGAAAATTATGGGAGGCCTTTTTTTTCACCCCAACTATCATAATATTTATGAGCTACACCATTTCAATGTAGTCACTTAAGATCCCTAAGTGTATAAAAACTGTCAAACTATAATGAACTAGGTTAAGAATTCATGGCACCTAAAAAATATTTCCTTTGAACCTACAACTGCACATAGGGTCCCTTCACAAAATTTCTCTCATATTTTTATATCTTCAAGCCATTTAACTATGATGAATGATGAGTTTAGTTATAGCTTATTTTTTGTTGCTTTTATGCATACTTTAAAACATTATTAGATCATCCTTTCAGGCAATACTCCTATGCTATGCTATATTTTCATGCTTATTATACAACCTTGGACCTAAATTATAGAAATGGAAATATAGTTATGATATAGTAGCATTGCATGGTTTATTTTTGATTGTGTATGAAATGTGGATGAAATTCTATGTTTAATCATGGTAGTTAGCATTGTGTATATGTCTTGAGGATTAACTTCTTGCAATTCGAGAAGATATTTCAGCTCACAACAACTAGAAGTTGTAGCCTGCAACAAAAGGAAGACTTGGACAATGAAATAGGGGAAGTGCTAGATCAAGTTGAATGCAATAATTATCCAGTGGATACACCTCATGGAGTTGGTCATGCATCATTATGAAAAGTTAATAAAGTGTTGCAGAAGAAGAATTATTTTTTTGATAGGATTTTGGATGACTGTTTGTGTGTTTTACATGTAGATTTTTTTTATAGAGTTTCAATTCTATTAGAACTCTTATTTATTTTTAATTATAGTTTGGACAGTTCAATCTTAACTATATACCCCGATATTTAGGAGTTGTAGTTAAAGATTGTAGTTAGGAATCATGTTTAGAATAAACTCCCTTGTGATTGTATATAGCCAGTGGTTGAGTTCTTAGATTAGTTAATTGATTTTTAGTTTTTTGTTATTAGTTACTTTTCAGTTTTAGCTATCATATATAGACATGTTGATTACTCAGAATGATTTCATTGAATACAATTTGTGAAGAAGATTTTATGTAGTCTTTTATGATGCGTAATGAATGAAATTCAATTTCACATGGATGTGCAAAATTTGATATTTATATTTGGTTCTAGTTAAGTGAAGACAACCACCTGAGCAGACCACTCAAGGTAACTGTTCTTCACTCTATTTATAGCTATTTTATTTCTTTTTAGTAGTTATTTTCATTTATCATTAATTCTTGTGACCAATTTCACAGTGTGAACTAAATACAATAGATCCAGATGAATTTAAACCCTATTTAATCCGCTAATCAATGATCCTAATAATATATTTGAAATTTCAAAGAACAAGAACCCATTAAACTAACATGAAATCAGTATGAAAATGTAAGGGAAATATATTCTAAGACCTCAAATCTTATCCTATTAGGGGAGTGGTGTCACATTGATGTGGAATTATGACCATTTCCCAATCCCTTGGATAATATGAGCTTGATTCAATTGATTTTATTGAAGAAAACCGACAAAACCAATGAGATATGAATGAAACATGACAAAAGACTAGTTTAACAAGATGAAGATGAATGATAAATACTCAAATTCTTGATAAAATAGATGCAATCTATGCAAAATATAAACAAAATTCAAAGATATAAGCCATTGATGCAAACTATGCTAAAATGGATTCAAACTAAGCTAACATGGAAGCCATTAATGGATGAAGCTTTAATCTAAAATTCTATCAAATATGAAATATGGATGCAAGTGAGTATGAATTTCAACAACATAACTTTGAGATCAAAATATGGATATATTTCTCTCCAAATGGTGATGTATTTATAGGAGAGCAAATGAAGAATCAAGGGCCCGAATCGATTTGATCAATCAATGGTCAATATGGAATCAAGGGTGAAACATGGATCATAGATTCTCATTAATGGATGACAATAAAAGATCACATGGATCAAAGAAAGCATCAATGGATGATAATGATTCAAACAAACACACTTTGTAGCAACTTTCAAATTTTTTTAAGAAATAATATTCCATTTTTGGAGCCAAATAGAAGAATATTCCTTTAGAATATTCCCTATGCAAGTGGATGGGTGAGGAATTTAGCGTTTTAATAATTAAAACTATATTTTGATGTGCAAGATGAGGATTGTGAGGATATCCATTAAATAATTAATTTATTTAATGAAAAGGGGTTGTGAAATTTAATTAAATGATTTAGATTATTTAATTAAATGAGAGGAGATAAAGAAAGGGGTTTAAATTAAATAATTTGCATTATTCAATTAAACTAGATGAAATGTTAGTGTGAGAAGGGGTGAATTAACCCAATTAGGTCAATTAGATTAATAGATGAAAATGGCACATTTAATTAAATAATTAAACTTATTTAATTAAACAAGAGAAAAGAAGATGGATTTTAGGATGGAATGATGTTAGTATATCGGATTCAAATGTGTAATATCATTCAAGAAATTTCTAAGTGTCTAAATTTTCCCCTCTTTGAAGTGAGGTACCTGTTATGTTGGTTCACAAACTGATGCTTTTCTGATTAATGTTGCTACTCAGATCAAAAATTTAAAAATTCTTGACTTTTTATATGCCCCACTATTGCCTTGGCAGAAGGAAAATAAGCTGGTACCCTGCCCCCTCAAGAGATTAGGCATAAATTTTGAATTTCGAATTGATCTCTCGATAAAGGTGAAACATTAATTTAGGTGTGAAAAATAAACTCTAGGATGCAAAAATAAGTTTGGAAATACAAAAAATGGTGCAAAATAAGTTTCATTACTCATAAATTCGTGAGAATAGGCTAAAACATTAGCTTTCCTCTCAAATTAGGGAAAAAAAACCCTAATTTTTAGGCTTAAATATGTAATAAAGGGTCACTTTCAATTCATTTATGCATTCACACTATAGAGATTTTATACATTATGAGCTCTGACACCTTGGTGAGATGGAACGATGCGTGCTCCCTAGCTGTCCACCTTTCTGACCGAGTTCGAGAGTTCCAACGTTGAGCAAATGTAAGACCTCGAGTATGTGACTCAAAACTTTTCTCAATTTACACATTTTAGTGCATTTATTAGGGTATCAAAACTGGGTCTTTTAGGGTGTCATTGAATAATGACACATTGGGAGCTCGTTGGTGTCACTATTGATTTTAGAGCGATGCACCTAGCATCTAGCGACACTCCAATAAATTTGTGTCTAGCGATGCACTTTGTCCAAGGTGACACAATTAGAAAATTGCAACGTGTAGGGGTTTTTGATATAGTGATGTCGGTGAGAAATGGGGATGCACCTAGAAAACATCGATGTGCAAGCCAATTTTGGTATAGTGACGCATGGAAATGCTAATACACTTTTGAGTATAGTGATGCACATTGAAAAATGGCGATACACCCCCAAAAAGATTATAGTGATGCACCACATAAATAACGACACTTATTGATGTTCTAGATTTGAAACTCAAATTGTAATCCATTTCTAGTTTTTTAGGAAAATTGATGCTATGTGTGTGGTGAATGTAGGAGGATATTCAGCCCCTGATGTCTCTAGATCATCGATTTGAGCTTCTGTTAGTGGTACATGACTTCGACAATTTGGATGTGGAGAGCTTGGGAGCTCTTAGATTAGGGTTCATTACCTTCATGCCAAAGATCCATACCAGCCTAGCGATGATGACGAAGTTCATCGAGTGATGGCACAATGAGACATCCCCATCCCATTTCTCACTGGTGATGCCACATTTACACTTGAGGACATGTCGTGGATCCTTTGGCTTCTCATTCATGGGGAGCATTATTATTTATGATACTAATGCTTGGAGGGATGCATGTGATATTTTGCATTCAGATTAGATCATTCTAGTAAGGTTAGAATACATTACGTTACTATTCTTGATCAATTTTGAGTTGGTAAAATAATTATTTATTAGCAACAATTTAGTTACATGTTAAGTTGTAGGCACCTGTAGCCATTAGCACTGGTTTTTTTTCTTTCACTGTTATGCAATTATATAATTTTTCAGCAAGTAGAACACCTTGAATAGGATAACCTAGGTAACCTCAAGTCTTTGAAGGCACATACATCACAACACTATCACAAGTTTACAAAACTTGGTTGACAATTTAATGTGGTCTTTACAATTGTTGAGTGGACAGTTTAGCTATTCATACCTCTAAATTGTGCAACTTTTACCAAGTTTACAAGACACTAGTTTAGAATCTACATTTTTGGCACCCTTTCCATGGATGGTATCTTCATAGAATTTTTTTCCATGCTTTCATAGTTTACATTTTTTTTTCAGCATTAAGATGGTTAAGCTTTATCTTATCAACATACCGTAAAGTTACACTAACATTGTGTAGGACCACTACTTTACAAATTCATATTTATTGTATGTGGAGGCAAAGAGATCCTTTGGGAAAATTCCTCCCCTCTCCATGGGTGATGCAATGGATGATATTGAATTTGCAACCTTTGATTTCCCAATCACCAACCAAGAAAGGGATAATGTGTTGAATGATATTCCTCCTTCAACATTACCAATCTTTTATGAGCTAGTGATTGAAGACCTAGATAAATTTATGTTTGAATTTGATGTCCTATGTAGAAGTTATGACTATAATTTTAATGCTCATAGGATCAAACTATTTCTTTCCACTCTAAAAGATGTAGACCTAAGATGGTTTATGGTATTAGGAAAGCATGTTGTTCCTAATTGGGATACCATGAAAACATTATTCTTGGAAAAGTACCAAGACTATTGTAGAGGACTTGATAGGAGGAGAGATGAAATTTTTAGAATTTCGCAAGAGGATGAGCGATTAGAAGATTGTGTGGAGATATTTCAATTATCCTTGATGAAAAACCCATAGAACAAGTTGTCTCAAGAATCCCTCAAGTTAGTATTTTTGAGAGGGGTCAATGAGGACTCTATGGATGCCCTCAATCTTATTGGGTAAGGGGATATCTCTCAAATAGCATTTGAAGAAATTTATAAGGTCTGCAAAAATTATTCCAGGACCTTCACTGAGAGGCCAAGAAGAGAGGACATCCACTATTGGAAAATTATCTACTGGAGTTTCAAAGATAGAATTAAGAAATTTACTGTCCAAAATGAAGGAGGAAATTGTCAGTCACCTAGAAAATTAGCTGGAAACTCTCCACATCAAGAAGAAGCAAGAGGAAGTTGAAGTAATTCTCACTGAATACTACCCAAGATGTAGGCAGAGGAAAGCAAACTGTAAATGCAAGAGGGTGGCTAGTATTCAACAAGAAAAAACTGAGAGACCTGATTTTTAACCACTTGAAGGAGAGGATGGACAAATATTTTACATATCTCAAAGAAGACCATGGAAACAAAGACAAGGTATGCCACAATTAACTTCAATTCATCCTTTCCCATTGGAAATTATAATTTTTCTTCTTGAAATTCTCATCCCTAGCCAATTAATCAAAATCAATGGAAAACCTCTCAACAATGGGCACAACCTTAAGAAAATTGGAACCAAAAGTAACCAAATCCTTGGTCACAATAGAATTTCTAGGGTTCCAATTACAATCCCAAACTAACAACATAGTAGAACCATTCTCAACCTCAATGGAAAAAAGGTCAACAGTGGTAGCAACAAAACATTAATTATCAACAACCTATGCTTTCTCCTTAGCACAAAAAAAATCCATTATGCCTCCATCAAATCCTACATCTCAACCATCTAGACCACCACAAATACTTGCCCAACCTACACCTAACCCTAACAACAATCCTATCCAAAAGGCTTTTACTAACAAAGCTATGCAATACTCCACTTATGGGGTAGAGGTGAGTGATTTCCACCTTAGTTCAGAGAAATAAATATCTGCACCTCCATCCCCTCAAATCACTAATATGGAGGATGAGGAATCTACAGTTAAAGCTTCAGATAAAACACATTTGGAACCTGAGTCAAATCGGGTACACCAAACTACATCAAGTTTGAAGCCTCCTTTCCCTAAACACTTAGCCATTCAAAAGTATCACACACAAGATGAGATAGACCTATTGGGTCAACTTGAAGATATCATGTTAGGGAACATAATTGTCCCTAAATATAGAGACCCTAGTAGTCTAGTAGTGCACATTAAGATTAATGGGACCCTTATCAAGAACACCTTAATAGACCTAGGGGAAACAAATAATTGAATAGGACAACTAAGAGGTGGGTGAATCAATTGTCATAAAATTAAGCCTTTAATTCAATCACCGAAACTAATCCTTAATACTACTTAAATGATTAATCATCAAATTCCAATGCAAAAACTTAAATCCAACACATAAACACAATAACACCATATTTACGTGGAAAACTCAGTAAGGGAAAAACCACAATGAGGATTAACTGGCACTATAGAGAATAATAAAATTGATTACAAAATTATCACTACCTAAAACAAGGACTCGCTGTCTGGAACAAGGACTCACTATAATAGGGCTACAATCCAGAGGACTCACTACCATAGAGATACAAAGAAGACAAAGAAGAGTTGTTACAGAGAGACTAAAATCCCAATGCAACAAAGGATTCCACCAAAATTATTCGCACACATGCATGAATGATAGAGTTTTCCTTCTACTCACTATATTCAAAAACTCAGTATCAAGATTCACATTGATCTACCACACTCTCAACACACACACTTACTGAATAGAATCAATGTCACATAAAACTACACTTTCTCTTTTCTCTTATCACTCTAATTATTCACTCTTGCATCTTATCTTCACCATTAACTCATCTTGCATTTATACCATCTTAAAATTTGAAACATATCCAAATTCATCCATCCAAATTCAAATTCAAATTATGTCAGCGCCAAAACATCCTAGGGTGGAATTAGAATGACGGTGAACAAAAACACACACTTCAAGGGACCAAAAATGATCCAACAGACTTTATCATCCTTGAAAGTAGTATTTCACACAAGGTCGGCCAAACCAATGTAAAACACATAGAACCATTAAGCACAAATCTTACAAATGCCAAAACTATCTTCAATAGAGCTAGGGAAACACAACTCTATAACCACAAGTCATAAGACTTCATCAAAGAGAAATCTAGACCAACAACATTTCTCTCAGACCTCAATCAGAAACACAAAAAACCATTGTTCACAACTAGTGAACACAACTTGCACTGTACAATGAACCGACAACCAAAAATGTAGATATAACATCTACTAACAACCATGAACAACATATCTAAACCGCACAACCATAGGAGAAAATCAGGACCAAAAACCAAAGCAACCACTGAACACATGCAACATATCTTTATTATGATTTTCTCAATATCCTCGACATATACAACCAACAACAACTCATAGATAACCATTTGACCGATTGAAATCAATGACAACACCAACAAACTTTCTAAAACACCTTCAATCTTTTCATTCTTGCAACACAATCAATGTCATGACTAAAGAAACAATGCAATTACTTCAGTTATCCAACCTTAGACCTACACACAATTTTCCACAATTGGTTGATAGGTGAACAGTCAAGCCTAAAACAATCATCGAAGATTTAGTTATTGAATTAGATTCTTTGGAATATCTTGTTGATTTCATAGTTTTACAGCCAAAGGTTAACCTTGCAAGATATCCACTCATCCTAGGTAGACCATGGTTAGCTACAAAAAATGTATTCATAGGTTTTAGGTATGAAAATATAATAATATCTAATGGGACTATGGCCAAAAACTTGGTCTTCTATCATCCATCACAACCTTATGTTGATCTTGAGAAAACTATTTGGCCCACTTTGGATGAGGAAGATAATTATTCCCTACACACTTTAATGAAAATAGAATGCAACCCTTTATTGGATGATCGAGATGAAGATGAGATAATTTATCACATAATATAGTATGGCTATGGTAGGATCCCACATAAACAAGACTATATTGCATGCCTACAAGAACCCTTGAAAAGCATTATACCCTCCAATTCCTTAGAAGACATATCTCATATCTTTTGTTCCTTAATACCACAATAGTTTGTACCAATTATTCCAAGCCTTGAACTCTCATCTATGGAAGAATCATCCAAATAAATAGAATCCATGCTAGGAAAAATGTTCAACATAAACAATGCATTGACTGAAGAGCAACAAAACTCCCTACAAACAATGTTGCAGGCACATGAAACAACATATGCATGGGACTACCATGATATGAAAGGCATAAATCTTGACTTATGATGTATGCATAGGATCTGTATCAATGATGGTTATAGACCCATTAGACAACCTCAAAGATGAATGAGCCTTGCCTTGAGATAAATAGCCGAATATGAACTCCAAAAACTCCTTGATGTAGGCTTTATTTATTTTATATGTGATAATGAATGGGTCTCACTAATCCAAGTGGATATTTTCACCAAAAATTCAAATATTCTGTATTATCCAAGAATTGGTACCATTTCAAATAGCTCACCAATACGATCCCAACGTTGTTTGAATCACGTCAATTGAAGATAATATGCAAAATTTATGGTCAATCAAAAAAATTGCAAGTGGGTTGACCAAATGGTAGAATGATGACATCAACATGTTCCAAAAGTTCAATAAAATGACATCATTTCAAAGATCTCACTGACACAATTCCAACACCACTTGAATCATATCAATCGGAGTTCGTATGCAAGATATGGCCGATCAAAGTTTGCAAAAAAAAGGTTGACCGAGCTGTACAGTTGACACCACAACAACTGACATGGAAAGTGACATGTCTCAAGGTGTGAGAGGTTCCATGTGGCCCAATGCTTGGGTACCAAGTGGCACCCCTACAATTGCTCGATCGGATGTGGTTGTGCAAAATTTGTGGAAGAGGCTTGAACTTGAGACCTCCCCCTTCCTACTATTTCTCTCCACCACCACGCAATTCATGATCTTCGTATATATAAAGGGTGATAGTTATATTTAAACAAAGAACAAGAAACAAATCCATAATAAAAGGGGTCAGGTGGTTTGAGCCCCCGACCTCCCTTATCCAAAACACTTGTCCAACCATTCCACCACACCTTTGTCGACAAAATAAAAGGGGTGAAAAAGATATTAGCCTGATTGAAAGGCTTAAGAATAACATCACAAAATATTTTAGGGCTTGATTCATTTATATTAAACCCCCCTAATATTATCATTCATAAACTATAATGCTAATATTTAAATTCAAATCTCCTAACTATTATGCCAACCTAAGAATGATATTTAAAATATATCCTTATCAACATTTAAAAGGAAACCTCGAGTTCCATAAATTAAGGGGTGCCAAATAATACTAAAGGATCATTTTTTTAAGAGGATTTTAATTAGGATCAAGGCCTAGTTTAGGAGATATGAAATATACGCTTGTTAACCCTCACATATGATATTAAATTGTATGTAAAGGGGGGTATTGTTGACTTGAGGAAAAACAATGGTTGGAAATTGAGAACTTGTGAATGAAATTGCTCAACTTCGTATATAGAGAGGCTATAAGCCAAGCTATTTTTTACTTGAAGAAGGGGGGTTTTATAAAGGAGACTTTGTGGAGATTTGTAACAAATTGAAGTGCCTTGTAAACAGATTTTGGAGCATAATCTAGGATCAATCACTCCATTGGAGAGGGGCTCCGAGACATAGCCATTTGGTGAACTCCGTTATCAATTTGTGTCTTCATCTTCTCTTCTATGTTTTCATATTCCTATTGTTTTAATTATTTTAATGTATTTTTTAAAAGCATTTGAGATTAAGTTAAAGACATTAAATTTCATTTACATAAATTAAAATTCACTAAGAAATGGTCATAGATCCTAACAGATAAATTTTGTATTAGAGCTTTGTTTGACTAGTGATTGTAGAAGTGGATGTTAATGCAATATAGGAGCTAGCGAGGTGAAGTCATGCTTGCAAAGGTTAATATTGAGATCAATAAATGAAGAAATTTTCCACTATCAAAGATGGAAGAGACAAAACCTGGAAAAATTAGTGAGCTCGATGAGAAAAAATTTCAATGAGCCTTTCTCGACATGAAGCCTATGGTGGAAGAGCTCTATCAAGAAAAGTAAGAATGAAAGAAGCATGAAAAATGAGGATCGTTGAATTTAGAAAAGCATGAAGATCGGGAGGAAAAAGGGAAAAGAGAAGAAGGTGATGATAAGCCTCCAAAAACCCCTCCATCTCAATCTTCTTCATATTCTCCATCTTCTCCTTCTAATTATACTTCTTCTACTAATTCTTTCAAAAGTGCACATAAGACTATAATCAAGTTGGATGTAAAATTTGAACTACCTAAATATTGTGGAGAGTTAAATGTTGAGAAACTATATGATTGGGTTCAACAAGTAGAAGTATATTGTAGAATTCAAGGTCTCTTAGATGATGCTTCTAAAATCTAATTAGCTACTCTTCAGTTGGGAGGAACTACTCTGACTTGGTGGGAGAGTAAAACTCAGGAAAAAATTGCTCGACATGGTAGTGTCAATTTAACTTGGATGGAGTTTAAAGTTGCCCTTAAAAAAAAAATTATCCCTTAGGCCATATGCAATAGTTAACTATGAACTAGAAAACATTTAGGTAGGATAAAGGTTAATCTACCTAAAACTATACTCATGAACTTAGGAAGTGGGCTATCACACTTAATATCCCATTATACACCTAGTATACATTCCTCAAGTATATAGGTGGTATTGACTCCTACTTAATACATACCATTTTGGTTTTAAATCCTAATAACCTAGATGAATTATGTGTACAAGCCACACATTTGGAGTTGAGAGGTAAGAATAGTTTCAATAACAATACTGTCAAGAAGCCATATAAGCCTGAGGGTAAACCCAAAAACAAAGGGAAGGAGAAAATACAACTATAGTCAAGAAGGAGGGTGATAAGCCCACATGCTCCCATTATAAGAAGGAGGGACATGATGATTCAAAGTGCTAGAAGGTACATCTAGAACTAAGGTCAAAGAAGTATGGAGGAAACAAAGGCAAACAAAAGACTACTATTATAGTACAACGAGATCTTGGATCTGACTTTGGGGATGAGACAAATATTGTTGCTGCCGGGATCCAAGGTAAAGGAAAATATATATCTCTTTGCTAATACAATTTTTTCAAATGCAAGTGCAAGTAAAGAATATTCTCCACCTAAGATTGATAAGAATAGAAATAAATTATTTCATATTTGGGTTGTAACAAATCATACTAATGTTGATAATTTTTTTGATACGATATCTCAAGTAAATTTAATATCTGAAGAAGTTGTAAATAAGCTCAACTTGGATACAACACCTCATCCGAAGCCATATCCACTTGGATGGGTTTGCAATGATGCACAATTACAAGTAACAAAGCAACGTAAGTTAAGATGTGTCATCACTGCAAGCTTCATAGATGAGGTGGAATTTGATGTGGTTCCTTTAGATATTTGTGGCCTTGTACTAGGGAGTCATTATCTTTATGACCAAAAATCAATCTTTTACAGGGGATAAAACAAATATCACGTTTTTAAGGATGGTAAATAATTCATTGTAAGGGTACATGAGATAAAGACTAATCTAACATTAGTGATTATTGGAAAAATGAAGAGGTTAGTCAATGCTAGTAAAAAAATTGTATTGATGACTGTAAAAGCCAAAGAGGATGATAAATTTGAGCCATTCAAAGGATGTGATCCAAAGAACAAAGCTGAATTGGTCAAAGAAGTTTCCACCTATGATGATTTGTTTCAGGAACCCAGTGGATTCAACACCAAAGAGAGAGATACAACATGAAATCTAGTTACAATAGGATGTACCTCTTCCAAAAATTTGCATGTATCGTTTATCTATTATGCATAATGAGGAAATCAAGAATTAGGTTTAGGAATTGGTTGAGAAAGCAATTATTCATCCAAGTACCTCTCCTTGTGGTTCTCCAATTGTCTTGGTGCCAAAGGATGGGTCATGGAGAATGTGTATCGACTATAGAGCCTTGAACAATAAAATGGTAAAGAATATGTATCCTCTTCCTCAAATATATGATTTACTTGATCAATTGAAATATGTAGCTTATTTTACTAAGTTAGACTTGCGTAGTGGATATCATCAAATAAGAATTGCAAATAATGATATATGGAAAATTGTATTTAATACAAAACATGGACTGTATGAGTGATTGGTCTTGCCCTTTGGGCTTTGTCATCCACCAACTATTTGTATGAAAGTCATGAATGATGTCTTATGTTCATTCATAGATGATTTCTTCATAGTTTATTTGGATGATGTAATTGTATTTGGTCGAGCTTGGGAAGACCATGTAGAACATGTGAAAAAAATACTAGATGTATTGAGAAAAGAAAAATGTATGTAAATATGTCAAAATGTAAATTTTCTAAGACATCACTAGTGTACTTAGACTATATGGCAGGAGGTCACTTGAAAATGGATCCTGCAAAGGTCAGAGTCATTGTAAACTGACCAAATCCAAGTATAATTATAGAAGATAATTTTTCTAGGTGTAGTACAATATTGGAGAAATTTCATATCTAACTTCTCCTACATAGCATCACCATTGCATGCACTCACAAGTGTGAAGAAGTATTTCTAGTGGGGAGGTCCGAAAAAAAAGGAATTTGATAATTTAAAGGAAAATATTAGCATTGCACCAATTCTGGCTCTATCGTATCTACAATGATTGTTCGAAATTGAAATAGATGCTAGTGGGTTTTTCATGGGAGTATTAATCATGCAAGGACATAAATCTATTTTCTTTCATTCTAAAAATTTCACAATTGTGGTAAGTAACTATCCCACATATGATAAAGAACTGTATGCATTAGTTCAAAGTGTAAAGAAGTAGAAACATTATCTTATGGATAAGGAAACGATAATACACACAAATCATCAACCACTTCAATATTTTCACTCACAATCTAAATTTCAACAAAGCAGGCACTTTCAGTGGATTGGTTTTTTACTAAAAATTAATTTGGTTATAAAATATAAGAAAGGGGTTCAAAATAAAGTAGTGGATATGTTGTCTAGGCCTCCTAAAAATGCTACAATTATTCTTCAAATTAGTTCAATCAAACATGAAAGTTATTAGGAACAATATGCTAAGGACAAGTTTAAGAATATATATGTAGCATTAATTAAAGGCAAACATGTAGAAGAGATAGACTACTGTGTGTAAGATAAATTATTGAATCATTCAGGGAAGTTATATATTCCACAAGATTAACATGCACAATTAATTAGAGAAGCACATACATCATTTATTGTTGGACACTTTTGGGTAAGCAAAACAATTTCACAATTGCAAAAGTATTGTTATTGGCCTTGTATGCAATAAACTATATCCAAGTACATTAAAGGATGTGTAATGTGTGCAATGAGTAAACCTAGTAATAGGAAATTAGGGTTGTACACACCTCTGTTGGAAAGAGACACTGAAAATGTTTTCTGGTGTTTTCATTGATCAAAACCCTAGTCAGTGACTGGATCCTCACGCCATCATTTGATCATACTAGCAGTCAAATTGAAGACAGTCAAGGAAGAATAGAGCATCCGACAGTTTTGTGTTAATCGATTCACATGAAGATTTCCTATTATCATTTTGAGTTGTGGATCTCAAGGAAGATATTTTGGTGTATGTACTACCTTATCCAGGTGTGCATTCATTGGTGTGCAAGTTAGAAGATTTGGTTAATTAATTTCTCATTTATTAGTGTAGAAAGCCAACTTCATGGATATAACATGTCGCAAATGTTTGAGAAGTAATTGCTTAAGTATTTTTGTGTTTGACAATAATCATTTGAGTCATTACTATGCTATGACCAAATTTGGTTGGTGTGCATCAAGAATTAACTATGGATTGAGCTGACTATTTGAAAATATTTTCATACTTTTGTTTGAGCCGACAACAAGAAATTAAATTCTTAGTCGTGGATATATATAAGTGATTGATTATATAATTTTTGATAGATATGCGAAGTGTGTTGGTGCGAGTTGAAAATATCATAAGTGTAGAAGAGCGATTATGCATAGTTTCACTTGTGCATTAAGGATTTTGTGATGCGAGTTTGAGCAAAGCAGAGCAGATGTGCAAAATTAGTCAGAAGGACTAAAGATCGATTATTGAGCCTAACTAGAACTATAATCAAGAATTGGTAGATTTTATTTTCTCAGTTCAATTTCTCAGATGGATTTAATCTAATTATCTTTGTAAGATAGTGAGTCTTCTTTGAGGAGTGAGCTCTAGGCAGTGTGCCTGAATGCAAGTGCATTCCTATTCTATAAAACATTTTTGAGTATACTCAGATAATATTGTGGATTGGCCATCCACCATGGTTTTTCCCCTAATAGGGTTTCCACATAATTTTATTTTTTTATGGTGTTGTGGTTTCTTGTTTTATGTTCATGCATATTTCTTTTGATTGAATGTTATAAATGCTTGAAGGATCAAGTCAATAAAGATAAAAATTAAAGAACACTGATTCACCGCCCCTCTCAGTGTTCCTTGATTCCAAAAATTTGTATTAGATCCTAGTTCCTCAGAATAAGTTTAATAGCTTGGGGAAGATTAGGGAAATTAATTCAATGGATTCAAACAGCCTTCAACAATAGCTTTTGGTGGCCCTAGATGATCTTGATCAGTCAAAATCTGAAGTTCAAAAATTGATAGAAAACCTTATGGATGCTGAGAATTTAATCGAGTCTTTAAAAGATAAAATAAATAATTCTAGGGAGAAGAGAAAGGAACTTTGTGATAATATTAAGCAGAATGATAGTAAGAGCATTGAAGATGACCAAATCAGTCAAGCCCCGAAGAAAAAGATAGAAGAATGTGAAAATATTACCAAAGATAATACATTCCTAAGGAATGAGATGGAATCTATTATGATGAGAATGACCAAGGAGGTTGAAGACATACAAAATAATGAAGAGAAGCTTGCACAATCCTTGATGGAAAAATTTGAAAATTGTAGTCATTTGGACAATGAATTGGAACAATCTAAAAACAATGAGGAAGTGCTTGAAAAATAGATTGACGATCTCAGAGATGAACTTCCTATTGCAAATCAATTCAAGGAGAAGTTCAAGATTATCTCAGCCAAGCTTGATGAATTGATTAAAAGTCAAAGGATAGAAGGTGACAAGCGAGGACTTGGATATGAGAAAGGAGAAAGTTCTAGAATTGGACAAACAAAATTTAGGCAAGGAAACTAGATGAACAAATCTAGAAGGTATTCGGTAAGATAACCTAATGCTCAAAGATTCAATGGTTATTCTTTGTTTGTAATAAATTTGGTCATATTGCTTCTCAATGTAGAACTAGAATGAATTCAAATGGTCAATCATTCTCCGGTTAGTGCTTTAACTGCAAAAAGTATGGTTATAAGTCAAATGAATTCAAAAATATGATGAACAACTTTCATAGAGATTAAATATTTTATACATGCAATAGATTTGGCCATATTTCTAACCAATGTAGATCAAGAGAAAATTAATGGAACAACTGGTCTGGATAGAGAAATTTTGTGTGCTATAATTGCAACAAATTTGGTCACATTGCTAGATTCTGATGGAATAGAAAATGTCTGATAAATCAAAGGATAAACATGCAAAAGGATGAAAAATGAAAAGGAAAAGTCACTACATATGTGATCAGGAAGAAAATGTAGAATAAATGGGTGAATAAAGGTCCCTCTATTGAAGGAAATGCGCTAGCACTAGAACTTGCTTCTGGTAATTTCTCTGAGAATTAGTTTTAGGCCTTTGGCCTAGGGGTAGCTGTCAAGAAAATCTCTTAACCACTTGTTGGTAACTGTGGATAAGTATAGTAAGCGCAAATATTCTCTACAAATGTTGTTGAATCTATTGGAGAGAGTATTATGTAGTATTGGAGGTCCACAGAAGAATTATCTTTCACATTATATGGAAATAGTGTATCCGGATGAGTTAGGGTAAAAAGCATTTATTGCGAAAAAAGGGTTAGGTGTGCGAGCGATAAAAAGTCATTTTTATCTTTCATTTGTCACTTTGTATTTTGAAGAAAAGAAGTTCGGAGAGGTCTGAAATGAACTTTAGTGAATTGATGCGAAAAATCAAGTGTGAAGGCGATTCAGTGATCAAACCTCTAACCGACGAAAAGGTATTTATCAGAAAACCTATGAAATTGTGAACTTGTGAAAATGAATAATCCATTGGTAGTTGATATCAAGGACAAACCCCGTTTGAAATTCAAGTGGCATCCTTTCAAATCTGTCAAGACAGACCCATTAGGTGCATTTTCGTCTATTTCATAAGAAGTCTTACATATTGAAGATATTAGGGAATACATTCACACAAAAATTGAAGAGTTAGGAAGCTCGAAACTACTAAATTTATACAAAAATCAAATTATAGGAGAAGATTTATGTGTTAAACTGAAATTCAAAACCTTAGAAGAGAAGAAATTTACAAAGATTGTTAAATTTGCCATCTTTGAAGAGGGCAAATGGGTCTAGTACATCTCGAGTTAAGTTCATGCAGAATTTATGTGGTTAAATTAGCCCTTCAATATTACAAGAGAAGCTATACACGTTGTTACAGGTTTAAATTCCTCTAGTGGGTTACCAATCTTAAAATCTGTAAAGAATCAAACAGTGATTGATGCAACCATTTCTAAGTATGATAAAAGACCTATGACAATTGATGATATCATTGATATAGATGTCATATTTACATCTATGGTTATTGGTTATAAAATCTATCATTCTAGCCGAGACAATTCTGTATCCGACACAATCATTTATGCAATGTATCAAATGGTAAAGGAGAATGCAGACTATGATCTATGTGATTTTCTTAGAAGTTAGTTGATGGAAAATCTTGGAAAAATTAAGAAGGACAAGAAGAATTCATTTAAGTATGGTAATTTGTTGTTATGTTTGTTCTTTTACTTCATGAATGAGGTTTCGAGATTTGGAAAGTTACATTGGAAAAAAGATAAACTGATAGTTGCTCAAATCAGAGATCTTTTGCACAGATTTGCTGACATTAAAACAAATATTGCAATCTGAGGATATTTCAAAAACTTCTAGAGTATGATGCATTCTAGAGAAATAATTCCCACATATATTGTAGAGAAGTACAAAGAAACTATCTTCTTTATGGTTGACATTGATCAATGCCTAATGGAAGCAACAAATCCTAGAATAGTATGGATTTTTCCAATGGGATATGAGGTTGAGGAACATATTTTGGAAATGTATGATGAAAATTTGTTCAGAAAACCTTAGGATTCATTAGAAGAAAGATTTGGTACTTTTTCAGAAAAAAGATATATAGGTGCACAATGAACTAAGAAAAATTGTGATACTCAAAAGAGTATGAAAAGAAGTGGAAACATTTGCAGAAAGCATGGGTATATCTACAAAAGTAGTAAGAGAAGCTAGAAGGAGGAGAGAACAAGCTAAAGTAGAAAAAGAGCCAACAAGAATTGAATCTTCTAGTTTGGCAACATCCTCTGCCCAAGCTGGGTCAACAAGGAGATTTGCATCCCTATCCACCCCTACAGTGAAGCCAATTCCTATGCAAACTCAAACCAAGGCATCTGGTAAAAGAAAGAAGGATAAAAGAAAACGAGTTTATGTGGCAGTCTCTGAAGATGAAGAAACAGAATCTGGTGGAGTAAGAGAAATTAAGAATCAAGGTACAAAGGCAGCAACAATTTCTAACAGAAATCCCTTTGGTGAAGAAGACAAACCAAAGAAGAAGGTAAAAATTGACAAACCTGTTATGTCAGTAGAAGAGGTTGAGAAATCTTTGGTCAAAGATGGCAATCTTAAGCCGCTTTGTAAATGGTATGAAACCTTTGATAACTCTGGCCAAAGAACTCTTGAGGAGGCTACAATAAAGCATTTAAATACTTTCAATAAGGTTCTTATTGAAATAATGCCTGGTTTACCTAAAAGCCTGTATGAGATTTTGGAAATGAGAAGAGTAAATGCTAGCTCTAAAGAAGAGAAAATGAGAGAGAATTCTTGCAGAGTTATGTCTAGTGATGTCTAAGGAAGAAATGAAGGCAATCTTGAATAAAGCTAAAAAGGAATTCAAGAGCAAGACAAGAGTGAAAAAGATTATGATTGGTCAAACTAAATAAATTGCAGAAGAAACTAAATAAATTTTGAGAAAAGTCTTGTTAAGTAACATAATTGATGTTGTCTCTAAAAAAACACATGATAAAGATGTCTCATCTGGTCCAGCAGACGAAGAAGAAAAACAAGATACAACTGAGGATACTTAGATTCCTCTTGATGTGGATAATCCAAAAGTACCTATGGAGATTGAAGCTCCTAAAATTGTATCAGTTGAGAAAGTTGAGATTCCTGAAGATAAACAAGAATTTGCCGTTGAGGAAATAATGGTTGAGGAAAAAAAATTGATGTAAAGGAAGTTCTAGTGAAAGCAAGAGACATTGCAAAGACATTGAAGAAATTTCTAGTAGATCAATAGGAAGAATTGGACCCTGTAGACACTTTAAAATGACCTAGGCTTGCAAGCTCTGTTTTACCAGTTTTGTCCTAGCATAATTATGACATTGAATTATGTCCTTGGTCCACATTCGACTATTAATTAAGTAATTCATTATTACTTAATTAATTCATGTCTATTGTATTCTTCATGATTATTAAATAAATAAATTATATTTATTTATTCAATACGTCTTTAATTGTCTATTGTCTTCTTACAATTAAATTAATTTATTAATTTATTTAATTACCTTTTATTTATTTATTCTTCTCGATTATTAAATAAATGAACTTTATTTGTTTATTTAATATGTCACTCATTGTCATAATTAAATGAATTTATTAATTTGTTTAATTATCGGTCATAATCCTCTAAATTAAATAATTATTTAAAATGATTTGTTTTATTAACTGTCACTTCGTTTTAGTAAATAATCTGAAAAAGATTATTTATTGTCACATAAAATCTTTATTTTGAATTAATTTAATTCAAAATGGTAATCGTCTTCGAAAAATCAAGTAATTGAGCAAGTTCTTGATTTTCCAAATCTTCTTTTCAGTTCTTGTTTTTTCAAAACTTACAAATCAAGCAGTCTTATCTTCTTGATTTTCAAATATCTTTATCTTTTTGACTAAGTATCACATTTATTCTCGACCGTCGATTTGATTTTATCAAATGACATCTCGACCACTCTTTTAAAAATCTTTCCCTAACCCTAATTAGGGATTGTCACATGGAATCTCGTCCACTGATTTTAGGCTTTGTCAACATTTAATCTTGTTCATCCATCCAAAATTGCATTTTCTATAAAATGTCAAATTTTCTCAGAATTTGGGGACTTCATTATTATAGACATTTTATGCTTAGATTTTACTTTGCATTTAGCTTATTTGATTTGATTAATTTTCATAGGCATAGTCTTTTGTCATTCAAATCCTTGAAAACTTGCATAGGGCTTGGTCACGCTCACACACACAAATCTGAGGGCAACAATCATACATTGCAAGCTAGAAGGTGCTATGGAGGTGAATCATGGAAGCTTCAACGAATATCTGGTATAATCGTTCTTGTTATTTGCTTTCTTTGTGCTTCATAACTTCTTTGGGTTTTTGTTTATTTAATCTAATCCACTAAAACTTTACCTGAAAATAACTCATTGATACATTGGTGAACCTGACATCTCTTGCTCTAATCATTAGTTTTTGCAGGTTTTTGTTACAAAAATTTGCATTATCTAGTCAATTTGTGAGTTTTTATGAAATTGCAGATTTTTGGTGAAGCAACTGCAAGTTATTAAAACCATCTCAATCATCTGATCACAAAAAATTCCACATATAAGATTAAAGATTTTTTTTTTTGGGTTCTTTAAATCTCAGTCGCACCTTTCTACAACTATCTTATGATTGGAATTTCGATAAAAACGGAAAAATTTATGCCTTTTTCAATTCTGTTGTTGAAAAAAGAGAAAATCTATCAAAAAGATCAATCAATGCAATCTCACATAGCTTAAATAGGGGGTCAATTCACAACAAATTTTTAATTTCAGATTTTCAAAAAAAATTCTAATTTGGATTTTTCAGCATTAGATGGATTCTAATTTAATTTAGATTTTAAATTTTCTTAATTTAGTTAGATTTATAAGTTTTAATTTAATTTAGATTTTTAAATTAGTTTAGATTCCTAATTTGCAATTTAGTTTAGGATTTTAACAGATTGCATGTTTTAGATTAGAGATTTTTTGTTACTAATCCTTGGTGGTAACATGTGGTGTTTAGATTTCGAGGGTCCAAGACAATTTGTTCAAACTACTAATTTGTGGTTTTGCAGCTTCGTTTGTCCAAGAAATCCAAATTTGAAACATTGTGTTTGTGATTTTTAGATTACAAAAAATAAAATTAGTGCACTAAAATCAACATGTCTTCCATATTGTCTGGTTGTGTTTGAAAGTGGTAGGCGAATATGCTCTCACCCTGTGCAAATTAGGTGATCAAAAAGCTAGACCCACTTTGTTTTTGTGTAACCTTGATGCAATAACCGAAGTATCCTCTCCCCTTGCGTAGTCATGCGATCCTGGGTGTAAGCGAAATGATTATTGCCTCTAGAAAATTTGTCTTCCTGGGGATTTCATCACCCCAACGTGACTCAAACCAGCAAGGGAGCTAAAGCCAAGCTGCCCCCGACTGGTATATAAATATGAATCTTAAGGGAAAACCTAAGATTACGAGTGCGGATGTGTCATATGGACCAAGTAGAACTCACGAAAACCCTGTTGAGCTTAACCTCTTCAGGCTGGAGTGCCTTTTAAATGGAGATTAATCTTGCACGTCATGTATGACCACTCGAATAGGGGTCTCGAATTAAAAACTCTCGTGTATTAAGCCCAAAACCTTCTATTTACTAGTACAACACAGGTCGGAGTGAATCCTTCCACATCTTCGCAGTCTTTAGTAGAGGTGATGAATCTTCCATGGGAGTTTTGTTGGGTTTGGAAGCTTGGTTGGACTAAGAAGAGAGTGCACTGTAAGGGGGAGCTCGTGTATCCAAGCTTCTAGATTCACACACTACTGATATGCGGTTGGGGAAACCTATGTGGAGTCTAGTGAATAATGTCCTGGCTTAAGCATAGGATTGTACTTGTTCTCTTACATGCTTGATTAATTTTCAAAATATCATGCTTGCCAAGTGTTTCCTGGATACTGAAACAAAACAAACAACACTCAAACATCTTGAAACAAATAGTCAAACTTTAAAAAATTCGGGCTTTTGACCACAAATATCATAAATTTGAAATTTTTACATCCTACAATGCATCTGTTAAATCACAATCGCTCTGTTGCACCACATTTGCAAGACTTCGCAATGCATTTGCTCTTTTAAAATTTATGTGTTGCTCCAAACACCACATTCACCTGTCTTGAAACACATTTTCCTTCTGTAAACCTGCATCTGTAATATTCAATCACATTTTCCTTCTGTAAAGTTGCATCTACAATACTGAATCGCATTTGGAATCTGTAAAGCCGTATTTGCAAAATTACACCGCATTTGACATTTCCAGAGCCGCATTTGATCATGGCAATGCATTTATTGCCTATAACGATGCAATCGCCTAAAAAAAAACAAAACACTGTCCCAAACCAGAATTTGCATCTAGACATCTTAGCCTACTATCAAACATCTTTTTCAGAAAGTCTCTGTCAGAAACCAGAATTGAAATTGCTCGAAACATCCATCATTTACATTCATTATCTTGCATTTTAACCATAGGTTTAAAATTTCTAGATTTTAGTTGAATTCCCTAGGTGTCACAATTGTCATTTTTCCCATAAATTTGTCCTTAGGTTTCATCTTGGCAAACTTTGGATTAGGCCAAATCTCCACGCTTTACAAAAACCATTGTTTTCAAAACTAGGTTATCTTGGGACTTGGTCATTATTCCTCTTTTCAGTCATTGTCCTTTTGTGAGAACCTCCAACTTACCAGTCTAGTTAGGAAGGGTCACTCGTCATTTTGACCTTGTCATTTAGTCCCTTTAGCAAGTCCCTTTGATAACCAAAATCGAGACATAAGTCAAGCTTAGAGTGGTTAGGCAAATCTTTCTCCAAACATTGTCCAAACTTAGTCCTCATTTTAAACTTAGACTTTGCATTGTGCACCTCTGGTCCTCATTTTGAACATAGACTTTGCATAAGTCATCTTAGTCCTTCGTCAACATTATCATCTTAGTCCTCATTTGACACTTTGGATTTGACAACCTTGTCATCTTTCATCAATCAATTCCTTAGACAAACATCATCATTGTCTTGCATTAGCATCCTTTATTGAAAATCCAAAAACATAGTCTTACATTGTCATCCCTTATCAAAAAATACAAAAACATAGGCTAGTGTCATCCTTGCATTTAGTCTTAATTTTCATCACTCTCGTTTGAGAAATTCCCTTTTATGGTGGAAACTAGACTCCAAAGAAAGAAAAGACAAATGGAAAAATTTGGACAAGATTCTAATTCCAATATCACCAATCACACTTATGACCCAGATTGTACTTTTGATGACCCATTTAGTGCCACAACTACTCAAATTCTCATGAACATACCATCCTCATCAAAAAACCCTTTTGAACCATTCTTACGTAATGATGAATATGGACAAATACTTGAGGAAAACCTAGAGGTAGCAACACAAGATCCTGAGGCTGCCTACTTTGTAGAACGAATGGTCTTATATGACAGAGACAAATATTTAGCCATAATTTTAAATCAAGGAGCTAAACTACCTCGTGGGTTTGACATTAATACTTTGAGACCGCCATCTCCTAACCATAATTTCAACAATACGAATAACATGTCCAATCGTGGTGAACCTCCAAACAACATAAACATTACCTTTTTTTATGCTACCTCACAAACTGTCACAACAACCATGAGTGCTACCTCCAACATTCCAAAAAATTCCAATTCAATCAACACTACATCCATTGGAGGAACACAATATGCCACATTTCCTACACTATCCACAGCATCGTCACAATCGGTTGGAGCCACCTTTGGGTCCTCTACAATGTGGGAAAGTTATTCCAATACTCTACTTACCACTTCAATAAATGCCTTGGGGGCAACATCAAGCCATACAAATCCTCCATTGACGACTACATCTAGTACCATGAGTGCATCCTCATCATATCCTCTCATTGGTACCTCACTAAATCCTTTGGGTGGAGTTAAACGGCATCTCTTTATTCAAGGACCACAACCAAATGTTAACACTTCAACACAGTTTAATACCAACCCCTCTCGAGGACAAAATGTGAATATCCCTCTAGGACAATTCCAACAACCCCGAAAAGGCAATCAAAACACACAACCTATGGCATCTATCTGACGCCAAAATATTCCTGGTCACCATATTCCCCAAATATCGACCCAAATGGTTGGGGGACACACTCTGACATATTCAACCCATATTCATACCCACCAACACTTCGCCAATCCAAACTTTTAGTACCAACACAGAAACCAAAACACATTATACATGTCACAACAACATATCCCTCAACAACACACCAACATCCACTTACAACAAATGGGGACCCAGGGTGTACCAATCAATCCTATGTATGGGGCCACAAATGACCCTACAATCGATGCCTTGCAAGCTAATCTAATGGGTCTAGAGAAGACCATATAAAACATACAAATATCCGGCAAGAAATCAAAGGTGTCATATGATTTATCCTTATATCCCTTTAACATGAAATTATACATGCCACCATTTCCTTCGGGATATGTGTCACCTAATTTTACCAAATACAAAGGAAAGACAAATCCCATCGAACATGTCTGAGAATTCATGACCAATTGTATGGACGTCGCCTCTTACCAAACATACTTGATGACTCTTTTCTAAAATTCTTGCAGGTCCCACCCTTGAATGGTTCTCCACTCAAAAGAATATCCAAACATGGGATGAACTTAAATGCAAATTCATAAAAAATTATGTGTACATCATTGACATGGACACCTCTATTACTAGCTTATGCAATCTCACGCAAGAGGATGCTGGTGAAACTTCATCCTATTCTTCCAAAAATGGAGAAGTCTAGCTAGTCGTTGTCACATTGACATACCCGAAAAGGAAAAGTTTGACATGTTCGTACAAACACTTCTAGGTCCCCTAAAATATGCAGTGCACATGCATTGTTACACAAATTTCATGGACCTAGTCGAAAAAGGTGTCCAGATTGAGAAAGCCCTTATTGCAAAGGGAAATCTAAAATATGGTCCTAAAAACATAAACGCAAATCCTCCCACTGACAAAAATAAGTACTGGGTCAAGAATAAACACATCACAAATGACGGTGTGGTTGATGCAAAAACTGTTAATGCAACAGATCATGTACTCACCATCGAAGGAGTTCAAAATAAAAATGCACCTATGACCACACCCACACCAACTACCAATGCTATTCAAAATAATCCTACTCAATTTAATCAAAGGCAGTCGCATCAACCACGACAAGTTCAAAAATGCACTTACACTCCCTTAGGTGAGCCTATCAAAATTGTCTAAAAGAAACTTATCCAAAATGGTGTCATAACTTTGGAAGAACCTAAACCGTATGACCCTGGTCAGTTTAAGCCATCATGGTGGGATGATTTCTTCTTTTTTTTATTACCACCGTGTCAAAGGGAACACAAATTCCTCTTTCCACCAGTTGTGAAATATTGTGCAAGAGTTTATTGAAAACCATACCATTGAGTTAGGAGGTCAACCATTTGCGTCTAATGTAGACCATACAATCCACATGAATCCACTATAGGATCATGGTTTTGGTAACCCCTCCTTGTCTAACACAAAGCATAACAATAATCAAGCCAATCACATCTGTCCTACCTTCAATTATTCTGGCGGTACCATCATTAACAATCTTCGTGTTGTTGATGAAGATAAGTGTGTCAATACTATTACCATTAAAAAGGCCCTAGAATGAAATGTCGCAACACGTAAAGGAAAGGTCACCATCCCAAGTCCCTCTGCATGTCAACCTAAAGTTACCATACCTAGTCCATCTTCCAGGCAGTCAAAACCTAAGCCAGAGTTCAACCTTTATTGAGAAATTGAACAAAACACCCACCCAAATCTCCATCCATGAAGTGCTCCGCATTTCACCCGCACATAAGGCCATCTTGGATAAGGTTATACAAGAGTCTTCCATCCCAAACAACATTGATGTCAATCATTTTTAAACCATGGTTGGATATCTGACTTTGCCTCACCACATTACCTTTTCAAATAGTGACTATTCCTCACCCAAACCATCTGATAACGATGCCCTTCATATCGAGTTTTTTGTCCACAAAAATAAGGTTAGACGAGTCCTAGTATATGGTGGCGCAGGATTGAACATCTACTCTTTAAAATTGGTTAAAGCTCTTGGATTCTTTGATGCATGTGTGGATGCTACCAAGAGCATTATCATCAAAGCGTATGATGATGAAGAATGTGCTTCTAAAGGCATCATCACAATTCCAATTCGTGTGGGACTAGTTATTATAGATACAACATGCCAAGTCCTAGATCATGACATAAATTACAATATCTTACTTGGTTGCCCATGGATTCATGCCTTAAAGGCCATTCCTTCCACATACCACCAATGCCTAAAGTTCCCTTTTGATGGTACTGAAATTACTATCCCAGGAGATCCTGATCCATTTCAATATTGTACCAATCTGAGAGCCACTACTGAACACCAGGTACCCATTAATCAGGAAGCCTCAACTTCTACCTCTTCCAAATATATTGACCCGTCTGCACTCACCAAATCATCCATTCCATCAACTTCTACCACACCATCTTCCTTGGCCTCCATACTAAGTAAAGACCTCCGGATCCAGGACCTTGGCTATGGGGAATTCAAACTGAATACGGCTTATTGTATCACCACAATACCTAAGCCACCTAAAGCCTATGGTACCGTGTTTCACAGTCAAGCCCAAAACAACTTTCAAGGTTCCACCAAAAAGTTTTTTCACACTATGGGGTGATATGGGTAATGAATTCATTGTCGACATAGCTAACTTGATCTACAAAGACCTAGCACTACCAGTGCATCTCTGTGGGAAAGGCTATGACATATGCAAGGCACTGGGTTTTGATGGCACAAGTGGTCTTGGAAAGGCCAACAATGGAAGAAGAGAACTTGTCATTATCTCTGCAAGACCAAGGTACATTGGGCTAGGGTTTGACCAATTCGGAACTGACAATCGACATACCTATGAAATTTCAAGTGAGGATGTAACGACTCCAGAAAGTGTCAATACAAGAAAAGAATGCCTTACCAAAACTCACTCTAATGAATGGGAATGGGGATCTGAGAAAACCCTGAGTAACTATGATATTGACGAACTATTCTTGGACCCTGGTCAACTCCCCTCTAAAGAATGATTCTGAAAATAATACAAAATTGATCCTATTGACCATCATTCTAAAAATAAGGAATGGGTAAGCATTCCTTGGGATCCAAAAGAGCATAAGTTGTCGTCGAAAACATCTGAATTATCCCGCCCCATTCTTGAGCCCACCCATGAGCCTAACATGCTCGAACCTACTGTCCATACCTCTAAAATGCCATCTAGTAGTCATGATGTTGATACTTTTGTGCCCTATTATGAATATGAATTCAACTCTTTGAATCCGAATATGGTCCATCCATTGCATCTGACACGAAAGTTCAAATTGACAACTTTGCCTTCACACTTGAGGCTTCAATTTGCACACTTTCCACATCTTCCCCATATTTTACCAACACTGATGATGGGATTTCCCTTGTTTACCCATAAATGATTGACTGGGACCAACAAGAACCACCAGTGATGGATATCTTTCAGAATGATGAGGCAATAGCAAAATTCATGGGGCTCCGGGAAGGCATACCATGAGGTGATAAAAAAATAGGATTTTCCATTGACCTAGATTGTGCATCTTACTTCGGGGAGACTATGCAATCCTCTAGTCAAAAAAATGCAAAGAATAAGATTAAAAAAAGAAATGTCTTTAGGTGAAAATAGCAAGGCGCCTTCTGACAATAAAATTGTAAAAATAAAGGAAGTATTTGAAGGTGAAAACCTCTCTGAGGCGCCTAAGGATGGAGGATTGGACTTTCTTCCCATAACACAGGAAAATTTGGCAATGCTAATCGAAGACACCATCAAAGTTAACATAGCTACATCAGAGAATCCCAAAATGGTTCTCTTAGATGCATCCTTAACAAAAGAAGAAAAACCTCAGTTTCAACAATTCTTCACAGAAAGGAAAGTTAACTTCGCACAGTCATATGCTGACATGCCAGGCCTAGATCCAGAATTGGTATTGTATTCTTCATGATTATTAAATAAATAAATAATATTTATTTATTCAATATGTTATTAATTGTCTATTATCTTCTTATAATTAAATAAATTTATTAATTTATTTAATTACCTTTTATTCATTTATTCTTCTTGATTATTAAATAAATGAACTTTATTTATTTATTTAATATGTCACTAATTCTCATAATTAAATGAATTTATTAATTTATTTACTTATCGGTCATAATCCTCTAAATTAAATAATTATGTTTAATTATTTAATTACCTAATTTAACATTTCTCTCATTTTAAATAAATGGAATTATTTAAAATAATTTCGTTTTATTAACTATCACTTCATTTTAGTAAATAATCTGAAAAAGATTATTTATTGTCACCTAAAATCCTTATTTTGAATTAATTTAATTCAAAATGGTAATCATCTTCCAAAAATCAAGTAATTGAGCAAATTCTTGATTTTCCAAATCTGCTTTTCAGTTCAACTCTTATCTTATTTTTTTTTCAAATCTTACAAATCAAGTAGTCTTATCTTCTTGATTTTTGAAAATCTTTATCTTTTTGACTAATTATCACATTTATTCTCGACTGCCGATTTGATTTTATCAAATGACATCTCGACCACTCATTTAAAAATCTTGCCCTAACCCTAACTAGGGATTGCCACATGGAATCTCGTCCACTGATTTTAGGCTTTGTTAGCTTTTAATCTTGTCCGTCCATCCAAAATTGTATTTTCTATAAAATGTCAATTTTGCTCACAATTTGGGGATGACTTCATTATTATAGACATTTTATGCTTAGATTTTACTTTGTATTTATCTTATTTGATTTGATTACTTTTCATAGGCATAGTCTTTTGTCATTCAAATCCTTCAAAACTTGCATAGGGCTTGGTCACAATCGTTTGCTCACACACACAAATATTAGGGTAACAATCATACTTTGCAAGCTAGAAGGTGCTATGGAGGTGAATCATGGAAGCTTCAACGAATATCTGGTATAATCATTCTTGTTATTTTCTTTCTTTGCGCTTCATAACTTCTTTGGGTTTTTGTTTATTTAATCTAATTCGCTAAACCTTTACCTTAAAATAACCCATTGATACAAACCCAAAATTGGTTGAAGGTCCTATCACCCTATCCACTTTGTCCCCAATTCAGAAAATGAAAGTTGCATCATTTTGCTGGGCAAAGGCTAGAGAAGAATTGTTGAAGTCTCACATTGAGGATAGTGAACTCTTAAATCTTGCATCTGGAGTTCTAGAGAAAATAATGCCTACTCATGACAAGGATCCATCTGGTTCCTCCTTTGGTGAATTGAAGAAGCTCATTAACTCTGTAAGTACTCATTTCGAGTCCCTTGAGAAGTCATCCATGGTTAAAGTTTAGGAGTTTGATGCCAAAAGGTTTAGGAGATTGAAAGGAATGAGAGCCAATGATAAAAATCTGTTAGCCACTTGTGTGAAGAATATTCAAAATGCTCTATCTGAAGGTGGAAAGATCTATAAGACATGTTTGTCTTTGTCTAAATTTACTGAGGTCAATGAGAAGAAGGTTAAGTATCTTGAAAAATAGTTAGCTTCTATTTCTGAAGCTTTTGATCCTTTAGCTGGTGGTGTTGGAAAGCAAGAAGGTCGGGTGATATCTTTTCTTGACAAGATAAGGAGCTTGAAGCATGAAAATGACAGAATTGTGGAAAAAGCATGTGAGCTTAGAGGCCTATTTGGTCCGAAGATAGAAATAATGTTGAGTGCATTAAAGGAAGCTGAAGATGTTATGGCAGTTAGTGATCCAGTGAACCTTGAGTCTGCAGAGACGCAATCTTACTTAGTTTGTGGTCACATAACAATTTTGGAGAATCTCAAAAGGGTTTGGGACATAAATTTGATCCTGTTGAAGAATAATTTTTTAGACTTATTCAAGTTTATGTAAGTTGAAGAACCCTCTTTATACATATGTTGTATGTTCATAACAAATTTATTTATGTTTTTTTTTTTGGTATGCGGATTCCTACCTTTGCAATTGATGTCAAAGGGGGAGAATGAGAAAGTTAAAAATTTCTTGATCATCTTAGGGGGAGAGTTGTGTTTTTGAAATTTTGAAGAGTGGCAGTGTATTGATGTTGGTACTAATCATACACTTAGTCATTTTTCACCAAGTGTTGCTATCAATGCCAAAGGGGGAGATTATTGGCAAGAGACACTGTAAATTTTTTTTGGTGTTGTCATTGATGGCAACCCTAGTCGTTGAATGAATCTGCACGTCATAATTTGATACCGACAGTCAAATTGAGGACAGTCAAGGAAGAATAGAGCATTCAACAATTTTGTGTTCATCGATTCACATGAAAATTTCCTATTATCATTTTGAGTTGTGGATCTCAAGGAATATATTTCGGTGTACGTACTACCTTATCCAAGGTGTGCATTCATTAGTGTGCAAGTTAGAATATCCGGTTAATTAATTTCATGTTTATCAGTGCAAAAAGCCGACTTCGTTGATATAACATGTCGCGGATGTTTGAGAAGTAATTGCTTAAGTATTTTTGTGTTCGACAATAATCATTTGAGTCATTACTATGCTATGACCTACTTTGGTTGGTGTGCATCAAGAATCAAGTATGGCTTGAGCTAACAGTTTGTAAATATTTTCATACTTTTGTTTGAGCTGACAACAAGCAATTAAATTTTTAGTCGTGGATATATATAAGTGATCGATTGTATCATTTTGATAGATATGTGATGTGTGTTCGTGCGAGTTGTGAATATCAGAAGTGAAGAGTGATTATGCATAGTTTTACTTGTGCATTAAGGATTTTGTGATGCGAGTTTGAGCATAGCAGAAGTGCAAAATTAGTTAGAAGGATTGGAGATCGATTATTGAGCCTAACCAGAACTGTAATCAAGCATTGGTAGATTCTATTTTCTCAGTTCAATTTCTCGGATGGATTTAATCTAATTATCTTTGTAAGACATAAATTCTTCTTTGAGCACTGAGCTCTAGGCAGTGTGCCTGAATGCAAGTGCAATCCTATTCTATAAAAAAAATTGAGTATACTCAGATAATATTGTGGATTGGCCATCCACCATAGTTTTTCCCCTAATAGGGTTTTCACATAAAATTATTGTGTTATGGTGTTGTGGTTGCTTGTTTCATGTTCATGCATATTTCTTTTGATTGAATGTTATAAATGCTTGAAGGATTAGATCAATAAAGTTAAAAATTGTAGAACATTGATTCACCCCCCCTCTCAGTGTTCCTTGATTCCAAAAACCTCTTCCTATACCATCTCATCCATGGAAAAGTGTTTCAATGGAATTTGTTGGGGGAATACCCATGTCTAGGAAGTGACATGATTATCTATTTTTTGTAGTGGATACGTTTAGTAAAATGTGCATTCTAATGCCTTGTAAAAAACAAGTCACATCTAAACTAACAACACATTTGTACTTTCAGTTTGTATGGGTTAATTTTTGCATTCCTACTTCTATTGTATCAGATTGAGATTCTTGATCCTTGGGGGAATTTTTGTTAGTATTGTATATGCTGAAAACTGAAAACTATTCTTAAACTATAAACTCAAATCAAAATTTTAGCATAACTCCAATGAAGCGTTTCTAAATAAAAGAAAATGCAATACACATAAAGCTAAACTATGCAAAATCAAAACATGTGAATTTAAAGTAAATCTAACTCCATTGTCATCCTATCATCAAGATCTTGTTTTCAAGCATTTTGGTGCTCTCAGATTTTGCACAAGCACAAATGCTACAAGAGGCTATGATGAATGGATTTGAATGATTGAAAAAGTCCCTTTTTTGGTAAGAAGAGGGGGTTTATATAGATGAATGCATAATGTGAAAATGAGAAATGAGAAAAATGAGTGGAGTGATTTATGCTATAATTCATGTTTGGAAGCTCAAAATGTGTAATTTTGAGCTAATTCCATGGAAGCAATTTATGAGTTTAATGTGCAATTTTGAGCTAATTTCATGGAAGTTGATTTATGAATTTTAAATCATTTAATGAAATATATGAATTAATTTTAATGCTTAATGCAAATGAATAATCATGCAAATGGTCAAAGTGAAATTATTTATCCAAATGGATGAATTAATGGATTTATGAATATGTTGATTAATGAAACAATAAATATTTACGAAATTAAATAATGAAATAAATAAACAATGGATAAATGATTAAACAACTTAATGGAATATGATTAAATGATATGAATAATGCCTATAAATGATTTAATGGATAAATGATAAATGATTTAAATGATATGAATAAATGCTTATAATATTTATAATTTCTTTAATGGTTTTATGAATATGAAGATATGATTATGTGGATGATCAATTGAAACATGCAATGGATAAAAATGATAACGAGGATATTTTTATGTGTGTACATTTTTCCCCTCTTTGAGACAATGCAACCTATCGCGTTGTTTCAAAGAAAAAATATATGCCCCAATGTAAGAAAGAATGAGGAAGGATGATGAGGAGGTAGAGGTATGCCCCTCGAGAGAATATGCAGGTTCAAAGAACACGAGTGTGCTCTCAAAATAGATAAGAGGACTAGAATATGAAGGAGAAAGAAATGAGATAAGAGAATAGCTAAGGATGATGAAGAAAGAAATGAAATGATGAAAAAAAATGGATGATGGAAGAAATGATAGATGAAAAGAAAGAGATATGAAGGAAATGAAAGTGATGAAGCCTCTTGTGCATATCAAAGTGATTTATCATCATAGAGTGGTAAAGTATGAAAAAGGACAACAAAAACCATGGTATGACATAGACCAAGGTGTGTAAGGTCATCCATTTGCAAAAAAGACAATCACAGACAAGGAATGTCTTAACTCATAGTAAAGGCCAAGTTGCCCTAGTATTTTTGTCAAGACAAACTGCAAAAAACAATCAAATAAAAGACAACTCATGAGACATCATCACTCCTCTAAATCCATGATAGGACATCCTTGAGGTAGCTAGTAACATGACTTCAAAAAACCAATCAAAAGATAAAGCAAACCCAGACCAACAAAGTGTTTGCTAATGAGATAATGTTTTCCAAATGTGTTGACCAAATTGATTGATTAGGTCGATTTTGACCAAGATGACTGAAATGACCAAGTGATTGATAGGTTGACAAGGTTTGATTGATAATATTTGACAAGGATTGACAATTTGACTAGGTTTGGAAAGTTGACCAGTTGATTTGATTGAGCCTAACTTCAGGAAGGACACATCCTGGTTAAGGCAAGATTGACCAAAGTGACAAGTTTGATTGATATGATTGACTAATGTGGCAATGCCTAACTTTAGGAAAGTCATCCCTTTTAAGGCAAGAGACACATCCAAGGAAAGTGATTGTTTGACCATTTTGATAAGCACCTAACTGTAGGAAAGACATATCCTACTTAAGGAGATTGACCAAGTTGACTGATTTGACAATGTCTAATCTCAGGAAGGACACATCCTGATAAAAGACAAATGACAAGACCGAATACGATAAGGGACATGATGCCCCATTCCAATATAAGACCAAATATTTGATTGATTAATGAAGTGATTATTTTGTTGGATCTATTAGCTTGCTTTGATTTGTGATATGGTTAGAGTGATGATGATTGCTTGTGGACCAAAGAAGACAACCCGACTCGACAAACCCTAAAGGACTGACCTAGGTGGCCTCAAGGGCTCATCGATTGAGGCCTTGCCTACGTTATACACCCAAAGACCTTGTAGTTCGACACAACTTGATTTTGCTTTATTTTCCAAATACTAAGTCATGATTTTATTGTTTGACCAAACCTAAAAGGACTAACCTAATATCTCAGGAGCTCATTTAGGATGAGCCTTGCCTACGTAGAAAATGCATAGAGACAACGTAGTTCGACAATGGCAACGACTTACATGATTGACTCGGACTCTATTTTTGGGATTTTTGAAAGTTTTCTAAATGTTTTTAGATTTTGACATGTTTTGATTTTTTAGGGATTTTGAAATTTTATGATTTTTTTTGGAGTTTTTAGGAATATTTGATTTTTTTGGAGTTTTTGGGAATATTGATTTTTTTGTCTTTTTTTTTCAGGACATTTTATGATTTTTATGATTTTTTCAGGACATTTTGTGATTTTTAGGATTTTTAAGGACATTTTATGATTTTTATGATTTTTTTAGGACATTTTATGATTTTTAGAAAAAAAATTCAAGACATTTTATGATTTTTAGAATTTTTTGAGGACATTTTATGATTTTTAGGATTTTTCATGGCATTTTATGAATTTTAGGGATTTTTTCAGGATATTTTATGATTTTTAGGGATTTTTTAATGGTTTTTAAAGGTTGATACCATGCATGATTTCACATGTAGACATGGATCAAGGAATTTCCCTTAGTTTGATACAGGACTAGTTTATTATGGGTGAGAGGAAGTGGCAGGTGAAGGCGAAGGATGATCATGCAAGCGAAGGGTATCAAATTTCGATTGTTCTCGGGCCTTGAGAAGGATACTAAAGCTTTATTCTGGATGAGTGATGTGGGTGGATGGAAGGGAAAAAGATAAAAGACTAGATAGAGTGAAAGTAGAGGAAAGAGCATTGACTAACTACACATGGCATCTATTTGCTATGTTTTCACCATGGTACTTATCCAAAGTGCCACCAAAGTGGTTTTCACTTTTGGACAAATTATTTATCTTTACTATTTTTTTTTTCTCTTTTTTTTGTTGTCACCAAGACACTTGTTTGCCAGTTTTCATCAGGGTGACTATTTTTATTTTTTTTTGTATTTTTGAAAGAGTGCTTTGAGAACTTAGGTGCAATAAGTTTGGAGATGCATATTGTTGAAAGGATCAGGCAATGGTTCTCCTTCAGGAGTAAAAATTTGATAAGAATCAAATCCATAGGTTGTTGTGATGATACCTTTATTCTGTTGGGATGATGGTGTTGGATGAAATAACTTGATCTGGATGAGGAGCGTAAGCGGAAAATATGAAGGGTAATAGATGTGGCAGAAAAAAGAAGCTATGATATGATCCCTAATATGCACACTACATGGGCCATCAGGATTTAGGTGAAAAGGAGTTTGGGCGACCAAAGAGTTATAGTACTTGAAGGGGTCATCATCAAAGGAACATTGAAAAACATTGTCAATGGGAGTGGAGAGACCTGCTAGATGTGTCAGTATGGATGGATGGAATGGGATGTATGGAATGAGTGAAAGTGATGGTGGAGACGTTGGATCAACAAGCTCTCCTTTTGATATTATTCTTTGATAGATGCCCCTAGTTATTTTTTATGGAGAGACATAGTTGGAGATCAATTGTTTCTTACTTTCATTCTTTTGATAGATGCCCCCAGATATTTTTGATGAAGAGGCATAATATTTCTTTTTTCAGCCTTGAGTTTGTTTTATTTCTTTGACTTGTCCAATATTTTTTGAATTTGGTTAAATGACTATTCTTGATTGTTCTTTCTTTGTATTCTCTCTCTGTCTTCTAGATCTCCATTTGTGAAAGGCACTTTCACCTTTAATTTTTTATATTTATCCTTATTATTTTCTTGAGATATGACTTGTTGATCCATGTCTATGATACAGATGCATGTGAGTGAGATGGGTGAGATTGATGGAGTGTCAAGAATGTTTGGTGTATGACAAGGAGTGGCAATGCCATCAATGGAATCTTTGAGACTATCCTTTTTGGTACTATTAATGTCAAAGGAGGCTTGTACACCCCTAACAATTTGGTAAGATGGCTTAGTAGGGGTGATAGTAAAAATGCATATCCTAGCCCAAGGTAGGTGGGATGGAAGGGCGATGATTGGATATCTTCAGCAGGGTCAAGATCATGCATAGGGCTATTATGTTCATGAAATTATTAAGTGGAAGAAGATAAGGCAAAGGCAGACGTATCATCAGGATCCCAAAATGTTTCAATCCAAGTATGGCCATCTTTTTGTGTTCATTCTGTAGTTGTCTTGACATCAGTATTGGAAGTCTGAATTTTTTCAGTGGCCTTAGCATTGTCTTTTGTCATTAAATTTCTCATGCAATATTCTCCACATCCCATATCATGGATTTGGACCTTGGGGTTTGATGGAATGGTAAATGGAGTGGATGATTTGACAAGGGTAGATAGGTCAATCTAACGAGATTGAGGAGTGGATGAAGTGGATGATGAGGCATCTCAATTGATTACAACTTGATGTTCAACAATTCTTTATAGGTTGGAGAAATACTATAAGGGATTGGGATCACCAGGAATAATAATCCTAGTGCCATTATGTGGAAATTTGAGGGATTGATGGTATATGGAAAGGATATCCCTCATAGCATGAATCCAAGGGTGGCCAAGGAGAAGATTATAATGCAAATTCATATCCAGGACATGGAACACTGTATTCTATATTGTTGGACCAACTCTTATAGGAAGAAAAATAACTCCTTCAAATGAATTCTCAACATCATTATAAGCTTTCATAACAATTTTCTTAGTTTGGTCGATATCATTCTTAGAGCACGCTAATTCTTTCACCAATTTTAGTGGGAAAATGTTCAGACCTACTCTGTTGTTTACTAGGACTTGTCTCATCGTGTGTTTATTAATGCAGACTTCAAGGTGTAGGACATCATTATGGTCAGATATTTGTGTAGAAAAGTCTTGTTCGAAGAATGTGACATGGTGCAACATAGAGAGGTATCCAACCATGGCCTGAAATTTGTTGACATCTAGGTTAGCGGGTACAGATGCCTCTTGTAAGGATTTATCAAGGATGGCTCTATGATGTGTGGATATGCGAAGGAGCTCCAAGATGGAAAGTTGTGTGGGATTCTTTCCTAATTGGTCCAAGAGGTTATTTGGCTCTTTAGTTGTGGATTGGAGGAGTGGTAACAACACAGTCTGAGCTTGGCTTGTTTATGGTGATAGTGCTAACATGCTCATCAAAAGGCCTTAAGTTAAGGATAGTTGTGTTGTAATCATGTTTTACTTTGATATAATTGGAATTATTATTATTAGTACCTAAACTGGAGGCCTATCCTTTATCATGGTCTTGCAAGGGAGTTTTGAAGATGGTGTGATCAACATTTTTTTTATTGTGGGAATTATCTACTGAAATGATTCCTTGCTCAATAAGTTCTTCAATGTTATTTTTCAATGTCCAACATTGGGATGTCTTGTATCCTTTCCTGTGGTGGTATTCATAGTATTCATCTTCTTTCCACCAATCAAGCTTGATCGATGTAGGCTCATAGTTTTTGAAATCTAGTATTCATATGGTATTGGTTTGCAAGAGGATTTTTAATATTTTTTCAATGGGTTGGCCCAATTGAGTACATGTTCTCTTGGTTCGGGGAGGACCTCTACATTGTTGAGTGCTTTGAACTTCATTCAATGTTTGACCTTTTTTTGAGGATTTGGTATGTTGGTTTTATTTGATGTAGAAGGACCTTTGAGATGAATGTTTGGACCTCTAGCTATCATTTTGGCATCAACAACTCCATCATTTGTGAAATTATTGTTTCGGGACCAGTATTTATTTTTGTCATTGTTGGATTTTGGAGTCTCTTTCTTTATTTTTATTTTGCCTTTTGCGACAAGACCTTTTTCAATAAGGACACATTTCTCAAGAATTTCATCGAAGGTGGTGCAACATTGAATTTTTAGGTTACTCGTCATTTCTTTGTCTAGGTTGTCGACAAACATGGTAACCAATTATTTCTCAGGAATCTAACAAGGGAACTTGCTAACCAACCCTCACTATCTCTGGTAAATTGAAGTATGTGGTTCCCCTTATTCTTGTTTGGGTGTTCTTAATGTTTTAAGGGCGACATCATTTTTTATGTTGAAATCAAATTTGTTAATGAATTTATCGGTCAGCTCACCCCATATTTTGATCCCTGGAGGGAGATGTGTAAACCAATCTAGAGCTAGCCCTGTGAGGCTTTGAGTAAATAGTATTGTCAAATAGGTAGGATCATATGAGACTTCCATACATGATGTGTTAAATTCTTGAATGTGCTCTAATGGATCCCCTATCCCATTATACTTAGGCAATAGTGGTGTTTTGAAGTGAGGGGGAAAGGGTGGCATGTATAGATTTCAATCAAATGGAAAGGGGCACAATTCCTCCATGGAATAGGTCTTCTTGTTGGTTCCCAATTGCATATTTTTCATTCATTGTTCGAGGGTTTGTAATATTTGTATCAAGGTGTCTACAATGGATGGTTTCATATTTATTTGATTTGGTATCATGTTGTTTGGGTCATATGTTTAATTCAGGTTGACATTTTGAAGTGTGGGACCTTCTTGGTATTGACGTGTAAATGTTGGATTGACATTGGTTTGATTTGTTTTGATTAGTATTTTGGATTTGGAATGAAGGACCTTGGTTGGTGCTAAGTGTGGGATCTTGTATTATATTTTGAAAGGAAGGTATGGGTCCTTGATTAATGTTTTGATAAGATGGGATAGGTCCTTGATTTCATGAAGTAGGTCCTTGGTTGGAAAATGATAGTGTGGGTCCTTGATTGAAGGATGGTGTAGGGCTTTGATCAAATGATGGGGTAGGTCATTGATTTAATTATGGTGGAGGTCCTTGATTTAATCATGTTGGAGGTCCTTGGTTTATGTTTTGTCTTGGTATTCTTCATGGGACAATATGGATCCTCCTTGAATTATATGGTAGATTTTGATTTTGGCTTGGTGGATGAGGATTTTGAGTTTGGAATATAGGACCTTGATTGATATTGTGGAGTGTGGATGTAGGAACTTGATATATGAAACCTTGATTTGGGTTTGTAATTGTGAGACCTTGAGATGTAGAACCTTGATTTTGAAAAAGTGGATTGGTGAAAGTTTTGCTTGGAGTATTGCCAAATGTGAAATTTTTCCCTTGTAATGTGGTATAAATTATTTTTTTCCCAATTGTAGAGACAGTAGGGGCATCTGTAGTAGCCATGTGTGTTGTATTTCCCATAGGTATTGTGTTTGTCATTGGTGGTGAAGATGTCATGAATGTATATTGTTGTCTTCAATTTTGAATTCTCAAAATTAGACAACCCACATGAAATTTTTCCTAAAATTTCTTCATAAATCTCTATGGCACACATTTCGAGGCACAAAATTCTCCAATTGAATTTTTCAGCCATTGGTCTCCTTCCTATTTTTCCTTGTGCAAAATTTGGGAGCATTTTGACATGTTTTTCCCCTTGTTTTGTCCAATTTCGGGATTTTTGATCATCATTGCAAGTAGGGATCTTTTTGTGTTAAAGCACACTTTACGAGGTGAAAAATCTCTATTTCAAAAATGAAAATTATTACTTGGGTCATTTTGAATCTTTGCTCCAAATTTCATTGCATTCTAACTTCATTTGCCTTGTCTTTGAGTTATTTTTTCTTATGTTTTGGGTCAATTTCGGGTTTTTGAGGCATCATTGCAAGTAGGAACTTTTTGCCTTCATTGCAAGTAGGGAATTTTTGCCTTCACTGCAAGTAGGAACTTTTTTCCATCATTTATGTCAATAATAGGAACTTTTTCAATAACTTGCAAGTTGTAGGAACTTTTTGAATAACTTGCAAGTTGTAGGAACATTTTACTCACTTTACATGTTATGTTCAAAAAGTGAAATTGCAATGAGCTCTAAATATCCTGATTTCACTTAAAAGTGAAAAAGTTAAATTGCAATGAGCTCTAAAAATCTTGATTTCACTTAAAAGTGAAAAAGTGAAATTGTAATGAGCTGTAAAAATCCCGATATCATTTAAAAGTAAAAAAGTGAAATTGCAATGAGCTCTAAAAATCCCGATTTCACTTAAAAGTGGAAAAGTAACTTGCAATAAGCTCTAAAAAGTCTGATTTTCTTTTAAGTGAGAAAATTAAAATTGCTGAAGACTCTAAAAAGTTTGATTTTCCTTTTAAGTCATAAAGTGAGATTGTTAAATTTTCCAAAAAGTCTGACCCTTCATGAAAAAGTTGTTGAGAGCTCCAAAAAGTCCGATTTTAGTCATAAGTTGAAAAGTGAAATTTCTTAAAGATCTAAAAAACCCAATTTGCTTAAGGGATGATATTTTAACTTGCAAAGTGTTCTTAAAAACCTGATTTTGGCCTTTTTATGTTATTTTCACTTATTTTTTAGTTTGAAAAACCCGAAATTGAGCTTTGGCCCCACTTTTGCAGCCCCTTTGTCTCATTATCATTAGTCTTGTTTGCACACATGACCTAACAAATCAATAATATAAGGCATGGGCCTTCATGGAAACTTTGATTCTTTCTTTACTTCACTAATCATATATGCTTTCAATTGTGATTCTTTTCTGAAATAAGAGAAATGATTAAAAAAAATTTTGAAAAAAGAGAACAAGACAAGAGTTTCACCCAGGTTTAGAATAGATTTGTAGGTAGAATTAATTTTTGAATTGATAAAATAGAAAGCAAAGGGGGAGCCTTCCCTTTGAAAATAGGAGAGTTTATCTCACGTACTATGGCTGAAACCACATTTTTGTACACTTTCCCAAGTATACAAAATTTTCAACCAACATATATTAAGATGTTCCTCCCTCTATAATTGTTGATACATCAAACCCTTGAGGAAGTTTTTCACCCTTCTTGGATAAAGCATAAAATTATTTGTTGGGATTTGCATTGACAAGTTCTTCAATGATGCGAAGGACTCTTGGGTCTCGTTGAGCTCTTTCAATTTCCTCAAGGGTTAATTTTTTGTTGAATTGTTCAAGGTTCAAATTGTCAAGGGATTTGGCTGATGAATTTCTTTGTGGTGTCTCCCTTTGGGGTGTAGATCGGGTTGAATTTGGTTCAAATTTGAGCTCATGATGAGGGCTAAAAAAGAAGTCATTTATGGAAAATGGGTCACTTGTGGGATCCATGCCTTTTTTTTTGGATTTTGACCTTGTTTCAACCATGTGAGACTTGCAAAAATGAAGGTAGTCAATGCAAGGTGATGTGATGTTAAAGTATGTTTTTGGATTTTTTGATGAGGATGCAAAGTGAAAGTGAAAGTTAAAGAGATGATGATTAAGGCTATGATCAAAGGCTAAGATATGACTCTAAATGAGACTAAGGTAATGCTAAGGATATGAAGTCTATAATTTGAGACAACAAAAGGCAACCAAGCTAGTGTAGGTCCAAGATAACAAACCTAAATATCATTAACCTTTGTGATAATCAAAAGGGGAATCATGACAAGGTAGAGTCAAAGCTAGGACACAAGCTTGAGACTCAAATTTGACAAAGGTGATAGTAATAAAGGTTGAAAAAATGGATAAGCACCCAAGGATTGTTCAAAAAATTAATGGTCTTCCTATGTCAAAAGTTGGAAAGGTATATGCAACCTAAAGGTCTAAGATTGATTATGCAAAAATAAGAATGCAACCTAAAATGTGAGGTATGGAAATATTGGGAAAGCTCTGCAAGTCTCTGGTTTGGAGGTCAAGATCTCATAAAATTGTGATTTTTCCACTTTGATGTTTGACTTGATTTTCTGAATAGATTTTGATTGATTTTGATGAATTTTCTATTGGAAAACACATAATACAGTCACAAGCACTTATTTTGGTTAAAAAAAGTTTGATTTCAAACAAGCACAATTTCTATAGTTGGCAAGGACAATATTTGTTGGGTTCCCACTTGGATTAACCAGTCGTGCTTATTCTTAGTGGATGAATTAGAAGCTTGGCCGCACTAGCTCCCCCAACATGACACTCACTTCTCGAGTCAACCAAGCTTTGAGTCCTCTTGAATCTCCCATGAAAAACTCTTCATCTCTACTAAGAATTGCAAGTATGTAGGAGGGATTCATAGGTCCAACCACTTGCGCCAACAAATAAAGGGATTTTGGTTTCTCAAAAAAGAGGTGTCTAGCAAGGGAATCCATGAACAAAGAGATTGTCTATAATAGCCTCAGAACTAGGAGGTCCACTCCCACTCTCATCACCAGTAAGTCTCGACAGACCGAGGGTCTCACGGCTTGGATTCAAACGATGCTAGCCACTCCTTAGGGTACAAATTTTGTTCTCCCCCCTTTGATATAGCCCATTGAAAAACATGTTAGAGGTCAAAGCTTGAGGTGATGAAATCCCCAAGTAGACCTCTCCTAAAAAAGGAGACCAATGTATATTTCTCGTCACACAAGTGCACAAGGGGAGAGGATACATACACACTAGCTCAGGTAACATAGAATGTGTAAGCACACCAAACACAACAAACATGTTTCCTTTTAAGCACCAATTGAAATATTGTCTAATCTAAAAAGACAATCGGTTTCAAAAAATCAAGTCTTCGACAAACATCCTGCACCAAATGTCATTAGTAGTTTCTAATTTTTATTCTTTGGTAAACGTGTGTTTATGTTTTCAGTTTTCAAATCTCTAACTTCGAACCTGCAAAGAGAAAATCAAAGATTAACCACAAAATAAACAATTAAACTATGAAGGAAAAATACATTAATCTAAATTAAAAACTAAGCTAAAATTATAAACTAATCTAGATCAAAAATTAATCTAAAATTAAAAACTACTCTAAAAAAAAATCTAGATTAAAAATTAATTAAAAACTAATCTAAATAAAAAAAACTAATTTAAATTAAAAGCTAATCTAAATTAAGTTAAATTTAAATTATAATTAATTATAAACTATATTAATCTTAAATCAAATCAAATCTACATTCTAAATTTAGTCTAAATTAAAAGTCAAATCTAAATAAAAAGTTAAATCTAAATTAGAAATTAGATCTAAATTAAAAATTAAAAGCTAAATTAAAAGAAAAAGCTAAATCTACAAGACTAAAAGTTAAATTAAATTAAAAATTAAGAGCTACATTAAAAGTTAAAATCTAAATCTAAATTTAAACCTAAACTAAAAGTTAAATCCAAATTAAAAGCTAAATCTAGATTAAAATTGAACTAAGTCTAAATTAAAAATTAAATCTAAATTAAATTTAAAATTAGTCTAAACTACATTAAATCTAAAATTAAATTAAAGTTAAATTAAAACTAAATTAAAAACTAAAACTAAATCTAAAGTTAAAATCTAAATTTAAATGAACTAAATTAAAATCTAAAATAAATCAAACACTCCCTGTCATCAAAGTTCGCACATGAAATGTAATGCCCCTCCATTCTCACCATGGATGTGTAGTTAGTTTGGCTTTGTAACTTGGAGATGAAGGTAAAATAATAGGGATATTTAAAGATGGAACATGAGCTTCTATTAGTATTTTTGTGAGTATGATGCATATTGTTATGTTATTATTATTATGTAGAGATGTATTTGGATAGTTAGGCGATGCAATAGTATGTTGTTAGGATAGGTGGAAATGGTAGCATCGTATCATTTGACCTATGAGGGACACACGAGAATGAGATACCATTGCTAGAGTTCCTTTCCTTGTACTTTGTCTATTATGCACATGTGCTCTAACTTGTATGTTTGAGTGAACAGGTACTAGACTATGTCTTCCCCTGAATTAGAAGGTCTGAGTGTGCCTCTAATCCCAATGGTGGTTAAGGAGATAACATCTAGGCCAAGTTATACCCTAACCCTAGCCATTGTCCCCAATTAGGGACAATTGATTCAGTGTGTGACCACCTTTCTGGGTTGTCATGGGTCAATCCCTGATCTCCTATACCCTATGGTTGGAGTGTTGCCCTTGTGTGAATGTTTATGTTGGGTTATGTGATTGTGTGACTCCAATGTCTAGCTTTGAGTATGGATTTAGGTCAAATGGTGCTAATTCCTTTGGTAAGTCAGGTTAGTCACTGTTGTGATAATTCTTATTATTTATTCTTTGATGTGAATGTCTCTTTCATGTAAGAAGTTATTTTGTGGTTTATGCTTAGTCTCTTATTATGACCTATTTAAGTGAAGTTAGCTTCTAGGTTGGTTATGTTGATGGTAACTATAGTTGTCATGTGGGTGTTAAAGTGTGATTTAATGTTATTATATATATGTATATATATTGCTAGAGTTATTCTTTGGTGTGAGTGACTATTGGTTATTAATATTATTATGATTATATGTGAATTTTGTTTTATGAAAATAAGGTTAAAATATTAACATATTCTAATGTTATTTATTAAATATTAATATGTATATCAGTAAATATTTAAATATTAATATGTAAGCATATGTTATATTTGTGTTTTGATTTACTATTTTGGTGGAGTGGCTATTTTAAGGAGGTTCTTTTATCTTTTATAATGTTTTGAATTTATTTGGTGGAAAACCCTAAACAAATGAGTTAATTATGTGAGTTAATTTGATTATTTATTTTATTTTGATTATTTCATTAGTGGGATGAGGATAGATACTTTAATTTAATATTTCAATATTTTATTTTATCACAGATTTTATTTTGGAAAAAAAGAGTCTTTTGGGGAAAAAGAAAGTTACTTTTTTTTTCTTTCTTTTTTAGTTTTATTTATGGGAAAAATTGGGATGGGGTTTTCTCTTTATTTTGTGCATGAAATTTAGAGGATTTTGAAAAGAGTTTTGGGGGGTTTGAGAATGGAGAGAAAATGAAGAGATTCCACATGGTTTCAAAGTAAATTTTCAAAGGTTTTTTTTTTTTAGAAATTGGGAGTGGTTTTGAATCAAAATTTGGAGGAGAGTGATTTGGGATTCAATTATGATTTGAGAGAAATGGATTTTCTGCTAGTTTGTGTGGAATCTAATTTATGATCATGCTTTGGATTAAAGAATTTGGGTTTGGAAAACTTCTTCAATTTTCAACATCTTGCATTCAAAATTTTCATGTTTTGAGGTAGGTTTTGTACTAATTTATAATTTATGTTTTAAATTCATAGATATCTATATGGATGTTATATAACATGTTATTTTAATGTTTTTAAGTGCTTCTTTCAATTTATGAATTAATTTTATATGCTAGGTTTCTCATTTTGATGTTTGACTGTAATCGGGTATGCCGAAAAGAGGGTTTTTAAGGGAGTCGTTTGTTGTTTCACATTTTGTAAATTTTTTAGTCAATTTTGGTCAATTATTCCCATGATACTGATTATTAAAGGATAAAATATGAAATGGGGTTTTTATGGATTTTTATTTCAAGTTGATTTGATGGTTTATGGTTGTTTTATGGCTGGCAGACTTGACTGTTGTTAAGAGGGAATTAGTTTAGTCTAGAGGTTGTATAGGAGGATATAACTCTATCTGTTGATTTTTATTGTATTGTATCATTTATTATTTAATGTGTTACTGTATGTATTTTGATAATCCTTTCCTATTTGTGAAATCCTATGTTGGGTTTTGTGTTTTGTGTAAGGATCAATTGTACCAAGGATATGCATTGTTGGTCTTGATTATGATCTGATGAGAAAGATAAATTAAAAGTTGGTTATCATATTATAAGATTGTGAAAATGATGTAATGTGCTTCATTTTATGTGTTGTGGCATAATGATAAGCTTTTGGGTTTCCTATTTGTTTGTGTTACATGTTGGGCCTCTGGAAGTATCTGAAAGTCCTTATGATTTTTGGTTCATTCTTGTTTTTAGGTAGTCGCCTTTGGATGTTTAATATCATCCACTTGTTGTTTTTGTTTCTTGCTTGTGTGTGAGGCCTAATATTGTCTCCTAGCACAAAGGGAGTGGGCCTTAGGGTTCCATGTGGTAGGGTGGTATTTTTCGACCATCCATTGGGATTTAGGTGGTGTAGTTCATGTGCAACATGGAGTATTTCCTTCCACTTCATTCCTGAGCTAGTTTTATGGTGTAGATGATATTTCTAATAAAATGGTGTCTAATATGTATATTATATATATTTACCTCTCAAATGAATGAATCTTGTGTTAGTGAAATTAATTATTTATTACACTAGAATAAGTTAACTTAGGTCTTAATTAATCATAATAGTCCTAGGTTACATTTAATCATTTAATAAAGTTGTTGAGATAAGATTCCCTTCTCGAAGATGAGTTGTCTTTTCTATAAATTATCTCCATCTTGTTATCATTCCCTAGATAGTTGGTTAGGGTTTCTTGTTGTCACATGAAGTGTGATTTGAACACTTGGCAACATCCTTTGCATTCTAGGTTTAGCACTTGCCTATATAATCAGGCATATGTATTCTTTGCAAAATATCTGATAGATCATAGTAGAATCTCTATTTGCATGCCATTATCATAATTTTTTTGTGGTTGAATATTTCTTCCTGGAAAAGGTCCTCCATTGAAGACTGCAACTTCATCAAGGACACCTGTGCATCCATCATTCCAACATGGTATTAGAGCTATGCCAGTGAAGGTTCATCCCAAGATCAAGAAAGTTTGGCTAGTGAGATTCTTTGCAGGCTAGTTGGTTCCACCTGAGGACCAAGCTAATTTCTCGAGCAGATTGAGTCAGATCTGAGCTCGCCATTGTCTTCAGAAGGCCTCAAAACCCTAGGATTGCCTGCCCATTCATCCAATTTGGACATATTCACACTGGGAGCCATTTGAGGTACCTAGGGTTTTTTGCATTTTGTACGATTCGTACAGTTTTTGCAGAAAGAAAATTTCCCCTTTCAGTCCTCCATCATGGATTTTTTTTTTTTAAATCATTGGGCATTTTCTATTTCAAAAAACAGGCTATTTTTCCTATAGTTCTTGCAAAAATTTGATTTTGCGGGTGACTTGGTATTTTATTTGACAGTCGACATAAATATATTTTTTGGGGGGCTATTGTTTTTTCGATTGTCGGCCCCATCCCATCCGCTAATGTCACCAACTATCACTGTTGGCCCCATCACATCCATCGACATCACGTCGCTCGTCAACCATCCTTCTGCTGATGGTACTCCTGTCGACCACACACCGACCGTCCCGACGTGCGCTCCGCAGGCCCCCGCTACAGTCACCTCAGTGACCAGGGGCCCCGCTTGTTCCTAGCGGCGCCGCCCCGGCACCACCCACCGCTCGGTTGGCGCTCCGCCCGACGGCGTTCCATTTTTTTTTGCAAGACTTAAAGCTCGTGGTCCTATCAACGACCAAGGGCTCCTTTTTTTGGCCCTCTGGTGCTTATTATTTTGCACCCACTTAGTCTCAGCAGGTTTATTTCAACAGTGATCTTCTGAAGGCCATATCTTCTGCATACGGTATCAAAAATTTGCAAACGATATACCGTTGGAAAGGTCTCAACGTCTAATTTTTAGTCATACACTCTGTTTTTCCATATTCTTCTTCTATCAGACATATCATCTAGTTGAAGTGAAAACCCTAATTTGGGCTTTTAGAGGTGATACTTTTTCAGTTTGTCAAAATTCTGCCATCAGCAATGTATTATTGTGTTTTTCCAGCATTTCAACAGTATCATCATATTTTTTGCATTCTTTTTCAGAGACATTTTTTCTTGTTCTCTTTTTCTCTCTAATGGTTGAATCAGGTTTTGAGCTTCTAACTCCCCACAATTACCACAAATGGAAAATTGGTATGAAGCGTCTCCTTTGGTCTAAAGGCCTCTGGTCTATATTGGATGTGAATCAACCCAATCTAACTAGGGAATATGATAAGTTTCAGCATCGAATCAAGTGTGAGGAGGCTTTGGGATTGATTTCTCTTCATATCTCCAATTCACTGTTTTTCCACATCGAGGAGTGAGATACTCCTAAGGCAGTTTTGGACAAGCTCAAGACATTATTTGGTTCAATAAGTGCTATTCGGGCACTTCAATTAGAGTCAGAGATTGCTTCACTCTCAGTTGATACCTTTCCCTCTATTGATGATTACTTGGTGAAATTCAAGTTTTTGAGGACCCAGCTTGCAGGGTGTGGTAAGGACAAAACTGACAAAGAATGCATCTTCATGATCTTGTCTAAATTAAAAGGTTCTTTTTCCTACTTTGCTACTTCCTTTTATTCTACAATGGATGGACTGGGCGACAATTTTGTGATGCCTTCATTTGAGACATTTTGTGAGCGGTTGACTAGGGAGCAATCTAAACTGAAACAAGTTGATTCATCTTCAAAGTCTCATGCTCTCATTGCAGCACCATCCAACGGGAAAGGCAAGAGTAAGGGAAAATCCAAGATAGGATCTTTTGAATCATCACAGCACAAGGAAGATAGGCCTAAGAAGGAGAAGCCCAAATGTAGCTTTTGTAATGGGCCTGGACATCGTGAGGAGACTTGTTTTAGGAAGGATATTCATGAACTGAGAGAGATTCTTAAGGATCATAACATCACTCTTCATTCTTCTTTCGTCCTCTCATCTGACTCTTCTTTACATGAAGGGTCATCTTCAGCTATTGCCGCAATTGTCACAACTGAGAATCTAGGCAAGGGGCATGCTTTGATCACTACTCTAGTTAATAGATAGGAAGGTTGGGTCATCGACTCAGGAGCTTCAAGGCACATCACCCATTCCACGAATCACATTCTTTGGGAGACTATGCATCCTCCAGCGTTTGACAGAATTTTCATTGCCAATGCAAACATGGTTCATGTTGCTGCAATTTGTGATGTTACTTTGGATGGGAGGCCTCTTTCTGATGTTGTTTATATTCCAAAAACGGCCCATAATCTACTTTATGTTTACCAGCTTGCTCAGGAGGGTCTTAAGATTGAGTTCACATATGATCTCGCTATCATCAAGGATCAGTCTGATACTCTCATTTCCTATGGTGAGGTTGACCATCACTCTCGAGTGTATAAGTTCACCAAGTTTTGGGATTGGACTCCATCTTTTCCGGCTTCTCTAGATTCTAGGGTAGGAAGCAGTTCTCCTCCCCCTCACCAAGGTTGTGGTGGTTGGATTGATTTGGATCTTCTTCCGACATCATCTTCTTCCTCCTCTCAGATGAGATTTGTTTCAGCAGAGCAGGGCTCATCCATCTCTTTCGACTTGTGGCCTCTAGATGGGTTCACAACAGGTCTTGGTGACTTGGCTTCTCATTTCTCCACAAGTTTTGGAGACATCCTTAAGGGGACCACTCTCCTTTATGAGGGGGATATCTAGTATCCTAATATTTTTTGTATTCATGTGATGATTTTTGTCCTTGGGGGGGATGATGTTGAGTCCTCCAATCATCACCTTTCTGCTTTTTATCTCCTTTTTTGGAGAGGGGTTTTCTTCCCACTGGTTTTCCCCTTTTCTTCGTTTGTGGGAGATCGTTGCTTTTTCATCTTTTGTACATGGGTACCTAAAATGGCCATCAGTCGGGACCCATCATCATCATGCATAATAATTGCATTTTTCATTTCCTCCCTAAGTTGCACTTATGGGGGGGTGTTAGTGTAATTAATTATTTATTACACTAGCATAAGTTAACTTAGGTCTTAATTAATCAATTTAGTCCTAGTTTACATTTAATCATTTAATAAAGTTGTTGAGATAAGTCTCCCTTCCAGAAGATGAGTTGTCTTTTCTAGAACTTATCTCCATATTTTTATCAATCCCGAGGTAGTTGGTTAGGGTTTCTTGTTGTCACATGAAGTGTGATTTGAACACTTGGAAACATCCTTAGCATTCTAGAAGCACTTGCCTATATAATCAGTAATATGTACTCTTTGTAAAATATCTGATACCATAATAGAAATCTCTATTTGCACTAATATCATATTTCTATTTGGTTGAATATTTTCTTCCCTGAAAAGGTCCTCCAATTGAAGACCTGCAACTTCATCAAGGACACCTGGTATCCATTTTCCAAACATCTTGTACATTGTAGCATTCTTGTCAAGGAAATGAATTGATGTATGAATTGATATATATATATATATATATATATATATATATATATATATATATATATATATTGTTGTTTATTATGTAATGGAAAGGTTAACATAGGAATGTTGTGTTTATGATGCATATGGCCTTAATTTAGTAGTAGATCAGATATATCTTTATGTATCTATTTCATGGCATTGACTAGGATTAGGTTCATATTCACATAGTGTCAGATGAGGTTTAATTATAATTATGCTATCATATGTAATTTTTTGTATGAGATTTAATTTACATTCAAAGAATTGTTTGGATGTATTCTTAGTGTATCATATGTCTTTCTATAGGTTTATTTATTGTTGATGTGCCGTAGTAGCGACGTAAGGGGACCATGGTGGATAGGTGTGTAAGTGGGCTATGATTAAGGTTACTTTTAGGTCATAATGTGATTATGATATATGATGTTAATGTAATGTTGTTATCCATGTTAAATTGTTGAGTTGCATTAGTTGCATCACTTTAGTTTCTTTAAAAAAAAATTATTGGCTTGATGTTTGAGGTCTTTTGTGTGAATCCACTGGGTCCCTTAGTGAGACGTTACACTTGGTATCAAAGCCAGTGTTGCAGCACTGGGATCTCTGGTTAATGTTTTTTCCCATTTCTGGTTATAGTAACTTTCCCCATGCAAGTGTTATTGGATGGTTGATGTGTGGCTAGAAGGTCATATGAACCCTTGTGTTAGATACAATGTTTTAATCTAAACACCCAGTTAAGATGTTAGATAGAGGATTAGAAACTTTGTGTATTCTCCTGTTGGGTGTGATTCCTTGGATGCTTGTAACTGTTGATATTTTTTACTATGTGACCTTGCTTCATTTACATGACTTCTAGTTCTTTAAAAGTATAAATTTAGCCTTGGAATGCATGTGCGGGTTCAGATTAATTAGTTGGAAAGTCGGCATGTGGATTTATTTTGTTTGACTAAACATACATTAGGATAAAATGTTATTTTGCACAAATAAAATACTTATGTGGTTATATGAAAGTGATAATGTATGGTATGTGTTTTAAAAGGGAAGTCTTGGCCTAATTATGTCATCTATTTGTGTGTTTTTCCATGGTTTGTAGGAGTGTCTAAACCCATATGTTGTTCAGTGCAATTTCATTATGTTAAGAATATATTGCATGTAAAAGGGTTGTTAGAAAAGACTAAGGAAAATTATATAGGTAGTTTATAAATGAATTACTGTCGATCTTTTGTGATTGATATAATGCATGTTGAGTGATGTAATGGAATCCTAATCTTGTGTTTATTTCTGTTTAGAAATGGAAAACCTGTTTGTGGGTGGTAGTTAATATTTTTGTAGAAAGTGTGACTTAATTTTCCTTTGTATAGATGCTTTGTTTGGAGAGGTTGTGTTTTCAAGTTGCTTGCATTGAATTAAATTATCTTGCTTCCTCTTTCTCTTAACCCACATATATTTAATAAAGAGTATTAGTCTTAAACCACATTATAATAAAAAATCATTTAGGCCTTAAAATTGTATGCTTAAACCTTGATTGGGAATCAAAGAAATTATGTCTGAAATTACTTGAGCGACAGATCTTATGTTCTCGTGAAACTGCACTCCTTACTTTTGGTTTATGCATAAAAGGTAGATTATGAATATGACTAAGTGTAGTTGCTAGGTATTTAATCTATGCATTTGGAAGTAAATTTATGTGATTAAGTTTTGCAATACATGATGTGATATATTTTTATCGGAAAGGGCTACTTTGCTGGAATACATAAGATGCTAGTGCATTGAACTAGGTTTCTATTTTGAGAAATTATGATGACTATATTGGTATTTGAACATCTTGTTTGCTATGCGTAGCTGAAACCTATGATGTAATGTCCTTGTCCCTTCTTACTATTGTATAAATAGAAAAGATTTATGCATTGTATGTCTTGAATGTTGAATTGTTATGAGGGGGTTACATGTTAAGTAATTAAGCTTAGGTATGGGATAGGGATGTTGAGTAGGCATAATCATCATATAAAGACTTAGTGTAACTTGTACTGTCTTGCGATAAATTTTGAGAGAATGTGGGATTCTGTTTTGGGAACAATTATGTGAATCCTCTTGTTATGTGAAAATTTGAATAACTTGTGATGAAGTAAGGATTGTTTGTGTTTAGGAAAGACCTACATGAAGTTGTAAGATTTAAGTAGAGGATCATTACAGTTCTTTTGTGAATATGGAACTTGTGTATAATTTATTGAACTATGGATTTATGAATGTTGATGTGAAAGTATTAATGATTCTTGGATTTAGAAAATCCATAGTACTTCTGTAAAATTCTTATTGTGTGGAAGACAAGTTAGTTGGAATATGCTTATGTTATGAGGATATAATGTTATACCAAATGAATAAAAGTGAATGTGAATTTTATTAGAGGAGTTGTTAAGTGATCATGGTGATCATAACACTGACATTTAGTATCATGTGACATATGGAAAAGAGTAGAGTGAAAGAAAAAATGATAAAGGGTTATGGATATATGTAATGATATGAATCACATTCATTATGGAAATAAATGTACTCATGGTATGTGATCCTTGAGAAGTAATGGAATTGTCTATGTAATTGTACCCCCTATAAATGTGAGAAACCAGTAACTATGCATTGGTTGACTGTTAGGAATACCTCGTACTTGCTTTGTGTGCCCATGGGATGGTGATACTGTGTACCCATCCATGAGGAATATGTTATATTTTTGGTGTGGGATTAACCATACCATTATGTGTGCTTCTATGTTTGTTACCTGATTGAGGGCCAACCCACGTGTGGTTGAAATTTATATATATAAGAGTAGGCAAAAGATAGTTTCACAGATTCTTTTCTTTTGGTTCTTTGGTCCCTCAATCTGTGAAGGGGTAGTAGCACCCAGAAAGTTCTTTGGGAGGAGTGTGCAGCATATGCATATTGTGGTGCAGAGTGGTCTAAGCACAATCGATCCCGAGGAAACATACTCACTACTTCCCCTTATGATGGATCAGGGTACTTGATCCATATGTGCTAGCCTAATCCCCATAGTTTTGAGTATAGTAGCATTGGTTTGTTAGTATATTCTTGGTCATCCATAGGGATGTTGAGCTAGCATTAGCGAGTCAACCTCATATAGATGACAAGTGAAGCTCGAGTAGCCCCATATTGATATACTCATATATTCATTATATATATCGTATTTGCATGTGTTTTGATATGATGTAATGGATATGATGCCACACCCCCACTGTTGTTCTGACATAGTGTTGGTGATGTTGTTATGTTGTTGATGGTAGTGAGTTGGGCTTAAGGACATGATGCCACATTCATAGACATGTGAAGGTGCAATATGATAATGTGTTATGATAGCCTACTTGTGTGATGAGCGTAATGGGGCCTCACACACTTGTAGAAGGATACTCATGTTTTATTTCGATAGTGTTTGGGTCCGTTAGCATATGGGTATGTCCTATCCATGTATAGCTCTGGCTACAACAAGTACCTATGAGTGTCTTCTCCATGAGCTGTTGCTATGCAGGGTGTGTTCTATGCGTACCTACTTCTGTGGAGCCACATACACATTTCCATGAGACATACGACCAGTGTGTGCCTTCTCTGATTGGTGTATGACCATGCCGCACTGAGATGTAATGTGGGATGGGGGACAAGGTGCACATCCCATGTGAGAATCCAAGGAGTGTGTGGGCCACTTGGCTAGTCCATGCCATGTGACGATACGATGGAGAATGTAGCCGAGGAGTACACTCTGAGCCATGTGGATGGCATTCTCATTCTGCACCACATGAGGGCTACCGTTATAGCCTAATGTTTTCCTCCCTTCCTCATTTGGTGGCTAATACCTAGTCATGCACTGTTGTATAATGGAATTTGAATATTGTGTTTTTTCTTTATGGTATTGATGATATTATGTTGATTGTGAAGGCTGACACCTTATTTATATTTGATTGTGATGATTTAGACATACCTTAAGATCTTATTTTCTCATAGCCCTCATGGTTACATTTGATTTAGTGTTGAAATTATGTGCATTTATTTCTTTATGGTTAAAATTAAATTTTTATTTGCTCTTCTTTCTGACTTTGGTGGCTAAACTAGTTTATCCTTATTGTTTTTTATGTTGGCCATGTGTCGTATTGTGATTCCTCTCCAAGGACATATGACACGGACTTGGTGAGTGTATACGAGGAAGCAAATGTAGGGATCCTTGAGGATGGGGGTATGTGAGGCTGCTACACAGCTAGGACCCACTACCCACCTATGTGTGATGACTATCTCTTGGAGGCTAACCAACTTATACAACAAAAGATAGGTCATTATGGTATTGTTTGGATGGTCTTACCATGTGTGTGTGGCCTAACACCATCAAGACACTTAGTGTGAGGTATGGATCATGTGAGATGGATATTGGCTCTTGGCTCATGGATTAGTATGTTGCTTTCCGGTGTCCAAATGGACCCTTGTCTAGCCTTATGTTGTGCACTTCTGGTGATGTGATTGTGTATGAATGTGTTAGATGTATATTTCTTATATTTTGTTGCTTATTGATGTAAAAGAGGGATAACCATGCTATCTTAACTGTGAGTGTATTATGAATTTGTAGTGTTAAATGGAGTGGATGCTATTGAAAATCGTAAATTGTAATTTGAAATATGTTTCTATAACATGAGATGGTGTGTATTTTTAAATATCATGAAATCATTTGATGTATTTTTCTTGCATGAGATTATGGAGATTTTTGTATTGGGAATGGAAAATTGTGTTAATTGGAGTACCTGTTATATTTGTTTGTGTAAAATCAAGTATCATAATATAAGAGATGTATGGATTTCTAAATAAAGGTGGTTAAGAAAATATAACTTTCAAGTGTGTAGCCATATAGTGATTTTAATCGAAATGATTCAGAAAGAGGATGTACATCAATTATAGAGTAGAGGAATTTTGGTACTAATGTGTTATGTTTCCATCCTAGTTGTGACTTCTAGGAGTAAGTCAAGTTTTAGGGGGAGAGAATGTAGTGCCACTCCATTCTCACCATGGATGTGCAGGTAGTTTGGCTTTGGAACTTGGAGATGAAGGTAAAATAATAGGGATATTTAAAGATGGAACATGAGCTTCTATTAGTATTTTTGTGAGTATGATGCATATTGCTATGTTATTATTATTATCCAGAGATGTATTTGGATAGTTAGGTGATGCAGTAGTATGTTGTTAGGATAGGTGGAAAGGGAGACATCCTACCATTGAACATATGAGGGACATAGGGGAATGAGATACGATTGCTAGAGTTTATTTCCTAGTACTTCAACTATTATGTACATGTGCTCTAACTCGTATGTTTGAGTGAACAGGTACCAAGCTACATCTTCACCTGAATTAGCAAGCTTGAGCATGCCTCTAATCCCAATGGTGGTTGAGGAGATAACATCTAGGCCCAATTTATACCCTAACCCTAGCCATTATCCCCACTTAGGGATAATTTATTGTGTGACCACCTTTTCGAGTTGTCCTCGGACAATACTCGATCTCCTATACTGTATTGTTGGAGTGTTGCACTTATGTGAATTTTTATGCTGGGTTATGTGATTGTGTGACTCCAATGTCTAGATTTGAGTATGGATTTAGTTCAAATGGTGCTAAGTCCTTTGGTAAGTCAGTTCAGTCACTATTGTGATCATTCTTATTATTTATTCTTTCATGTGAATGTCTCTTTCATGTAAGAATTTATTTTTTGGTTTATGCTTAGTCTCTGATTATGACCTATTTAAGTGAAGATAGCTTCTAGGTCGGTTATGTTGTTGGTAACTATAATTGTAATGTGGGTGTTAAAGTGTGATTTAATGTTATTATATATATATGTATATATATTGCTATGGTTATTATTTCGTGTGAGTGAATATTGGTTATTAATATTATTATGATTATATGTGAATTTTGTTTTATGAAAATAAGGTTATAAATATTAACATATTCTAATGTTATTTATTAAATATTATTAATATGTATATTAGTAAACATTTAAGTATTAATATGTAAGCATATGTTATATTTGTGTTTTGATTTACTATTTTGGTGGAGTGGCTATTTTAAGGAGGTTCTTTTATCTTTTATAATGTTTTGAATTTATTTGGTGGGGAACCCTAAACAAATGAGTTAATTATGTGAGTTAATTTGATTATTTATTTTATTTTAATTATTTCATTAGTGGGATGAGGATAGGTCCTTTAATTTAATATTTTAATATTTTATTTTATGAGAGATTTTATTTCATTGTTTTATTTTGGAAAAGAAGAGTCTTTTGGGGAAAAAGAAAAAAAGTTACTTTCTTTTTTGTTTTTCTTTCTTTTTAGTTTTATTTGTGGGAAAATTTGGGAAATGGGGTTTTCACTTTCTTTTGTGCATGAAATTAAGAGGATTTTGAAGAGATTTTTGGGGGGTTTGAGAATGGAAAGAAAATAAAGAGATTCTACATGGTTTTGAAGTAATTTCTCAAAGTTGTTTTTTTTAGAAATTTGGAGTGGTTTTGAATCGAAATTTGGAGGAGAGTGATTTGGAATTCAATTATAATTTGAGGGGAATGGATTTGCAACTAGTTTGTGTGGAATCTGATTTTCGATCGTGCTTTGGATTAAATAATTCAGGTTTGGAAATCTTCTTCAATTCTTAGCATCTTGCATTCAAATTTTTCATGTTTTGAGGTAGGTTTTGTACTTAATTTATAATCTGTGTTTTAAATTCATAGAGATCTATATGGATGTTATATTATATGTTATTTGAATTTTTTTAAGTGTTTCTTTCGAGTTATGAAATGATTTTATATGCTAGGATTTCTCATTTTGATGTTTGATTGTAATTAGGTATATCGAAAAAAATGTTTTTAAGGGAGTTGTTTGTTGTTTCACATTTTGTAAAAAAATTAGTCCTTTTTGGTCAATTATGCCTGTGTTGCTAAGTATTTGATGTTGGATACCCTGAATTTGACCCAATTTTTTTCTCAAATATCAACACTCACAATTGTAGGTACTTCTTCAAATAGTTGCCATGCATTCCCTTATGACTCTGCTATTGTTTTGAGTTCAATACTGCCCTACCCCAAATTGCAACCAATTTTTTTCTACTTCTTACACCCCCACAACTCTTAGGTATTTTATCAAATAGTTGTTATACATTTATCGAGTGATGTGTGTTTTAGATTACCATGATTTCATAAACATACATCAACAAATCCCTCTCTCAACAATCAATTTGTTTGGTGTCATAAATTAAGATACATTGATTTAACTAATAGATGAGATTTAATTCCTCTAAACACTGATATTTTAAGAGAGATATAACTGATATTGAAGAACAACATATTTTCTTATTAACTACAAATTACAAAAAATAAAAAATAACCTATGGAAAATTACATCATTTGAGTGTATAAATCTGACCTCTTAACAATATGAGATATATCTATAAGATAAATACATCAAAAAATCTGCATATTGCATTCTGATCTAATTTTTAGTTTCAAAAAACTGGTTTCTTGTTCCAAGCTACAACAACAATAATTGAAACCAATCTGAGTTATTATTACTTTTGAACAACAGTATCTCTATCTATCCACTAGTCCAACATAACAATCAATGTAGCAAACACTATAGCGGTGTCATTGTAGAAAATCACTGTAGTGACGTCACTATAGCAACGCTTCAAATCTTCATCTAATTATCTCCTTCAAATCTTCCTCCAAGACTCAATAAACCCAATGTGTTTCTTGAGTGAAAACACCATTAATTCTCCTAACTATATCTTGCAACAGCTAGAAGAATGTTGACAAAGAGGGATTTCATCCTCCAAGCCCAATAATCAGATTTCTAAGAAATCCAATAACATAACTTTCATCTCATCTAAGCCTTTCAAATGAGCTTTGAACCCCACTTTATATAAAACACTTCTCTCTTCTAGAAAGACCTAAGAAGAGTGTTGAAAAAAAATTTAGAGGAATGTTTTAATACTCCTTCATGTGACTCCTTGATGTGACCTCTTGATGTGACCCCTTGATGTGACTCCTCTTAATATGACCCCTTGATGTGACCCCTTGATTTAATTCTTTGATGTGACTCCTTTTGATGTGACTCCTTGATGTGACCCTTTGATGTGACATCTCGATGTGACCCATTGATGTGACTCTTTGATGTGACATCTTGAAATGACTCCTTGATGTGACATCTTGATGTGACCCCTTGATGTGACTCTCTAATACTTAAGTCACATTTGAAGATATATTAAAATAAAGTGACTTTATTAATTTATCATTAAAGTATGCCACTTTTTAACCTTTTAATATAATTATTTAATATTACCCTTTTGACTTTGCACTTTTTGCCTAGTAACATTAAATAATTAAAATAATGATTTTTCCTTAAGAGGGCCAAAAAAATGGGGACATTACAATCGAGAGTCAAATATGAAATTGTTTTTTTACATATTGAGTTGATTTGACAGTTTTATGGTTGTTTTATGGCTAGCAGACTTGACTATTGCCAAGAGGGAATTAGTTTAGTTCTGGAGGTTGTATAGGAGGATATAGCTCTATCCTTTGATCTGTATTATGTTGTATCATTTATGTTTTAATGTGTTATTGTATGTGTGATCCTAATAAAATTCTACTTCTAATGTGAGATGCTAGATAAAAACTAATAGTGCAATGAGAAGAGGTAACAAGATAAAAGGGCACTTCAATGATTAGCCTAAGAAAATGGACAATATGAAAGCAAGATAAAAAATATGGAATGCTTCTTGTACCTTCATGTCGTTGCTTCCTTGGTTGGCCGTTGATTTTTGAAGTCATGTGTGCTCCTTGGATGGCAATGGAGTTAAATGGATGCAAGATGAATTGATGATGCTAAATGCTATGATAAATGAGAGCTTGAATGGCAATTTTGCAAGAGTTTCGTTGCAAAAGACTTGATCCTCTAAAATGAGAGAATTGAAGGGGTATTTATAAGCTAATTTGAATTCTCTAGATAATTCAACGGTTGGGATTGATCCAACAAGATCAAGATGAAGGGCTATGGTGAGTTGAGGACTCACAAGCCCTCACATCTTGACATGTGGAAGGTGAAATGTCTTAAGGTGGAGTGATGTGGAAATGAGGTGGGAGGGAAGTACATGAGGTGGATCTTGGGGGATGAGAAGATTCCTTGGAAGAATAAAAGTGAATTAAAAATTCACAATGATTGGAAAAATCTAGTGGATAAGAGAGGGTCTCCAAAAAGCTGGAGATTTGTCACATGTGGGTGATGTGACAAGTCCAAGGTTCTAGAAGCCCTTGGCACATGTAAAGTGACAAGTCAAGGCTTCTAAAATCTTGCATGGGGATGGGGAAGACCTTGGAAAGATAAAAGTGAATTAAAAATTCACATGGGGAAGAGAGGAACCTTGGTTAAATAAATGTGAATTAAAAATTCACATGGGGAAGGGAGTCCAGGCTAAAAATGGTAAGTGGGAAGGTTGACCAGAAAAGGTAAGCCAAATGTGGCTAATGATTCTGATTAAGGTTGTGCAAACACAAGATTAGGATAATTAATGAGATATTAGATGCAAGTGGGAGATTATGGAGGATGTGACACTTAATATTGATTAAGTGGTGCACATCCTAATCACAGATTAATTAATTTAATTTGGACTAAAAGAGGATTATGAAGAATATGACAAGGAGAGAGAAAAATGGGAATTAAAAATTGATTTTAATCCAAATGGGTTAAAAGACTAAATTAAATAATTTGTCATATTTATTTAATTTAGAGAAGAACAGGGTGTAAGGTAAAGTATTTAATTTATGTAATTACATACTTTAGGAACCTTAGGCAGAAAATGAAATAATGATTAAATAAATTATTTAATCACTGTTAATGGAATAGATGAATATAATAGATAATTTTGATCATATGGAAGTGATCAAATTTGGATGTCTACATTTTGCCCCTCTTCAAAGTACTGTTAGAATAACCGTGCTTCGAAGAAAAGAAAGTGCAGATGACTCTATAGAGGAAGTAATCGGAAGATGATGCCCCAATGTGGGGAGGAGGATCCGAGACAAAATTAGTGGAGTAATGGATGAATATGCCCCAATCAAGGAAATGGTTGATTACGGCTGAGAAAATTGGTAAATGTGAAGGGTATGCCCCCTCGAGAGGGTGACGGGGGAAAAAGAAGGGTCCCGGGAAACATCTCGATAAGAAAAAATAGATGGTATATTTGGCAAGAGGGCAAAAAATTAGGCAAGTTTTCCTTTTGAACGAAGTCAATCGGACAAACGGGGTGCAAATGGCGGCCCCGAGAAGGAAAGGGATTAGTCAGAGGAATAAAAAGGTAAATAAAAAGTTAAAAAATACCCCTTAAAAGGGTAGGGAAAAAAGAGGGGTCCCAAAAAAAAATTCTCAATGGGAAGAAATGGAGAGTATGGCTAGAGAGAGCTTGAAAAAATAAGCAAGTTTTCCTTTTGAACGAAGTCAATCTGATGCACGGTTTGCAAATGGCGGCCCCAGGAAGAAAAGGGAAAAAAATGTCAACAGAGGGGCGGATTTGCCCCATTGCAGAAGGGGAAGGTCCACCCCGGGAGGATGGATCTGCCTCGGGAAGGTGGATCTGCCTCAGGAAGGGGCGGGTTCACCCCGAGAAGGGGAAAGTCTGCCTCGCCGCGGAGGCGAATCCACCCTGCCGCGGGGGTGAGTCTGCCCCGCGGTGAGCGGTGGCGACGCCGCCTTCGGTCGGCGGAGCCGGCACCGGTTGGGGGCGAGTCCGCCTCGCTGTAGGGGTAGATCTTCCCTGTCGCTGGGGCAACTGTGTCTCGCTATGTGGGTGAATCTTCCCCCCTATAGGGGCGAGTCTGCCCCACTGTGGGGGCAGATCCGCCCCGCTACAAGGGCGAGTCTGCCCCGCCGAGAGGGCAAGTCCGCCTCAACCCAGAAGAAAAAAAAAGGGGGGGAGGGGAGTGATGAAGGAGGAAGAGATAGGAGAAAGGGGATATGAAAATGACGATGATAAGAAATGATGGGAGGTAAAGGTGAGCAAAATTGGAGTCGACGACATAGATGACGTTGCCCCTAGTCAAGCTACAGAAGTGCGGATACGCCCTCTGGAGTGCTGCAGAAGTGCGGATATGCCCTCCAATTGTTGCAGAAGTGCGAATATGCCCTCTTGAATGCTGCAGAAGTGTGGATACACCCTCCAATTGCTGCAGAAGTGCAGATACGCCCTCTTGAGTGCTGCAGAAGTGCGGATACGCCCTCCAATTGCTACAGAAGTGCTGATACGCCCTCTTGATTGCTGCAAAAGTGCAGATACACCCTCTTGAGTGCTGCAGAAGTGTGGATACACCCTCTAGATTGCTGTAAAAGTGTGGATACACCCTCCAATTGCTGCAGAAGTGCAAATACATCCTCTTGAGTGTTGCAAAAGTGCGAATACGCCCTCCAATTGCCGGAGAAGTGCGGATATGCCCTCCAATTGCTGCAGAAGTGCGGATACGCCCTCTTGAGTGCTACAGAAGTGTGAATACGACCTTTGGATTGTTGCAAAAGAGTGGATACGCGCTAGTTTACATACTTTTTCAGACATGCAAGGCTGGAAACAAGACCAAGAGTGTGATTAGATGATTTGTTGTAGATTGAATGGATGAGGATCGAATGGGGAGACAAGATGGTTAAATGAAATGATGGGGGTAAAGATGCTTAGAATAACCAATTGATAGTATTCTAAAAAGATTGAAGAGATGATGATAAGAGACTAGATGGATAGGGGAGGGATATTGATGAAGGATTATGGATTGGTGAGGGATTTTGGTGGATGAGAGGATGAGGGATACATGCAAGATGATAGAATGGAAAATAAAATGCAATCCTAATGTAATTTACCATCGTTGGAGCACTGATTTTTGCTATAGCATAAGAAATCAGGCGTTAGGGTATGTAAACCAAGACGAGTTAGTGTCTAATGCATAACACAAACACAACAAACAAGAAGGCTATCCCAACACCCCAAAGTCACGATGACTTTGGTTGGGCCAGGTATTGGAATAACCACAAGCACAAAAGGATGGCCCAACGTAACACAAGACCTTAGGGATCTTGGTGGGTACTACATGGGACAACCAAGAAGACAAAAACAAAGAAATGAGAAAGATATGCCCCTATGTTCACTAGTCAAAGCACACCATGATATGATGGATCAAGGTGACCATGAAAAGTGATGATAGGGAGCTCAAATGATAAACAAAAGCCAAAAGCATCAAAAGATCATAATCAAGTTCAAATGTCCTTTGCCATAGGATCAAAAGGATGGATTGGGTTGATGCAGTCTGTTAGGAAGGATACATCCTGTTGAGACCGATGATGGATAGAAAACTAAAAGATTGATTTGATGTAGGATACCAGAAACCGATTGGATCTTGTGATACAGATGACCGTTGTTTGTAAGCACTAGCTAGGATAGGGACATTTTTGATGACATGACAAGATGATGAGACATAAGGCGACAAGATGATAAAATGATGAGAGGACAAAATAGACACACCCTAAAGACCTAGGGGCTCGAGGGTTGATCAAAGATCAACCTTGCCTACGTGAAAGCATAGAGCCCTCATAGTTTAGGAAAAGACCATGGTAAAAGCGGAAAGAGGAAAATGAAGACCTCGATGGATGACAAAGACCAAATGGAAAAAATGCCCAGGGGGCAGACCAAATGATTGACCGTGCCTACGTGAAAGCCCAAGGGTAACGTAGTGTGACACAAGGCCAAAGACAGTCGATGGAAGAGGACAAGACAAACAAAAGGTAGAACCTCGGGGGCGGATCAAATGATCGACCTTGCCTACGTGAAAGCATAGCGGCAATGTAGTTCAACACAAGGCCAAAGACAAATGATGGAGGATGACAAGACAAACAAAAGACAGAGCCCCAGGGGCGGATCAAATGATCAACCTTGCCTACGTGAAAGCGTAGGGGCAACATAGTTAGATGCTAGGCCAAAGATAGACAACAGATAAGGGATGATAAAATGACCAAGATAAATTTGCAGGATTGGATACGACAAAGGTTGATACATGTAAGAAATGTAGGATGTGAAGCTCAGGGGTGGGATAGGTAATCAGATCATTAGAATATGAATTGGAAAGGTGAGATGATGGATAGATGAGTGATGAAGATGTGAGAAAGATGTGGTAAATAGATAGGAGGGATGAATTATGATGTGAATGGCATTGGGTTGCATACAAGTAGCCTAGAGCTAGATACCAATGACAAGGGATAATGAGATAGGTGGAAATGGATAGATGGATAAAGATGGGGAGATAGAAAGATACGAGGATAGGTGAATAGAGGGATACAAAATTGGAGGGATGGAATGGAGTATTGGATGGGAGGATAAGGATTAAAAGATGGAAAAGGACTAGTGGATGGGAGAATAGGAAGATAAAAATTTGGTAGATGGAAAAGGACTAGTGGATGAGTGGATGAGAGTATAGGAAGATAAGGATTGGTAGATGGTAGAGATAACTGGATGGATAAATGGATGGGGAGGTAAGGATGGGAAAGATGGGGAGATGGAGAGGATTACCTGGAGGAATGGATGGATGATGTCTCAAGGACTCAATCATAAATAAGGAGGTGCCCCCACTCTATATGTGTCATGTATGATGAGGAAAGAGGGATAGCAGGATGGTTGGATAAGGGAGTGAGATGGGTAATGTAAGATAGATGTGGATAGGATGCATGGACAATGGAAGATAAGGATTTGGTAGATGGAAGGGATGACTGGATGGATAAATGGATGGGGAGGTAAGGATGGGTAGGATGGAGAGATGGAAAGGATTACTTGGAGGGATGGATGGACGATGTCTCCAAGGACTTCATGGCAAAGAACAAGATGCCCCCACTCTAGATGTGTCATGCATGATGAGGCAAGAGGGATAGCAAGATGTGTGGAAGGAATATGATAGTGTATGGATGAGGGGAATGTATGCCAAGAGATGTCCAATGCATGTATATAGGTTTTCCCCTATCTTTATCAAGATCACAAGGAAGATGGAGGGATTGGATAGGATGTGAAAGATGGTGGGTAAGATGTGGAAGATGGAGGAAAGGAATGTGTAAGTGGATGTTGCCCCCAATCGTGGAAGGAGACTAGATGGGGAATTTACGCATGATGCCTGTTTGCCAGGTTTTCATCATGCTATTTATCCAAGGTGCTTGTTTTCCAAGTTTTCACCATTGGACGAATCATTTTCTCTTTACTATTTTCTCGTATTGTTTTGATTTATTTTATTTTATTTTATTTGCTTTTGATTTTATTTTTTTGACTTTTTGAATTTTTGACTTTTTGACTTTTTGGACTAGGATACGGGTGAAGATGGATGAGGATATGGATTCATAAGACATAAGCATCAAGTTCTAGGTGAGGTAATAAGAGCCCATGTTTGAAGTGACTATTCGGATGTTGGTACAACCTTATTAGAATGGATGGATTAGAAGGGATGGATTAAAGGGATTTGATGGGGAGATAGAGGGGATAGTGGATGGGATGTTGGAAAGTGTATGGATGGAATGATGGAGTGGATGTGTGATGGGGGAAGGTTTTTAGGACCAACATTGGCACATGTGATGGTGGATGCGAAGAGATAGGTGGGTGAATGGGTGGAGAGTGTGGTGATAATGGAGGCATTGGGATAGTGAATTTTGGGATGTAGGGACCCAAAACAGATTTAGGAGATGGAGGATGTAAATGATTTTCTGGGGGAATAGCAACTTTGGATGTCATGGAATTTTAATTTGAAGGTATGGCACCTTTTTTCTTTGGGACCCACATGGTTTTGATTTTTTCTTTGGTGGGCCTTTGTGGCCTTTTGGATTGATTGGGATTTTGGATTCGATTTTTCTATTCTTCAACATGTCTTTTGAAGGGGACATGAGGAACTTTAGATTCATGTGGATGTTTGGATTTATGTATTGTTTCTTTGGCATCCAAAGTGCTTTTAGTAGCAATGGTATGGGTATGAGGAGATGGATGATGTGGAGCGATGGAGGTAGGGTTATAGGGATTACGTGTAGATGGAGAATGTGTAGGTATGTGCCTTTGTTGATCCTGATTAGGAGTTATGTAGGTAGGATTTTTATGTTGTGTACGCGGGAGAGGGGGTGGATTTATGAAAGGATGAATAAGATAAGATGGAGGGGGTGATTTTGGGATATAAGGACCCAAAATAGACTGTGTATATGGAGGATGTGTGGGGTGTGATGGAGGGATATAAGAACCCATAGTAGATGGAGGATGAGCAACAATGGATGGAGGGACATAAGGACCCAAAATGGATTGAGAGGATGAGGGAGGAAGATGGATGGTTGTTTTTAGGTAATATGATGCAGGAGGGGGGATGGTGGCATATGACTTGGTAGAATGATGGGAAGCACCTCTTGTGCCTTTAGAAGAGGATCTTTTAGGATGTACGAAGGTTGTACCAACATCTTAGAGTGCGAGTTTTGGGAGACATATCCAAGACCATGTGTGCCTGGATGTTCTTGGACTTGAATGGGTTCTAAAATACCTTGCTCATGAAGGCCTAAACCTTTTCCTTGATAGTTCATGTTCTCAAGCATATGATCTATGGTAGGATGTCTATTCTTTTGGAAGCATGATGCGAGTGTGTTAGCAGGTGGAGGAGGAAAGGTGGTGTATAGACTTTGTTTTGCTTCAGCAAGAAGACCACCATGGACCCATGTAATATTACCAAGGTGATACAGAAGTGGCATTGGGATGGTAAGACTAGATGGAGATGAAGGATCATGCGATGGAGATCAGGGGATAGCAGCATCCTGATCAGGAGGAATGAGGGATAAGGGATTAGTTATGATAGGATCTAGATTTATGGAAATGGATGATGAGGGCTCATGAGATAGAGTGATTGGATCATGAATGCAAAGGGGATCATGGGATGGAGTGGAGGAGATAGTGTGATCTTGAGATGGGGTGGATGGGGGGATAGGATCATGACCTGGTTGAGGATATGGATCATGAGATGAAAAGGATGGAAGGCTATGTTCCTAAGATGGAGTAGTTGGGATGGAAGGATCTTGATTTGGAGGAGGGAATATGCTTGTATACTTTTGATCAAGCTCTTGGCATAACTCATCTTGTGTGGGAGGTATGATGATGGAAGAGTGTTGGAGGGACTCATCAAATTGGGGAGATAGGAGGATGGAGGATTCATGAAGGTTATGGGATTGAAGTTTGTTAATTTTAGGACTCGGAGGAGGGGATTGGAGGTCTTCAACGGATTGGGTGGATCTAGTAGTAGAATATGGGGATTCAATGGATTTGATGGGTTTGACCGGCTCAACCGTTTAGACAATGTTAGGAATGGTGATGGGTGGGATAGGTCTAGGATGGAGGAGCGACTCATTACTAGTGACAGTACATGATAGAGTGGGAGGTCATGGTGTAGGATGGAGGAGTGCCTCATCATTAGTGACAATACATGATAGAGTGGGAGGGCATGGTGTCTCTTCTGTCATGAGTCCTTGGGCGACATTTGGAAGAGATGTAGGATTAGGTAGAGTGATGGGAATCGATGGAGGATTAGGATTAGGGATTGGTGGATTAGGATTATACATGGAGATGTGATTGGATGGAGTACTAGGAGGAGATGGAGGATTAGGATTAAGAATTGGAGGATTATATGAGTGGATGTGTAGATGAGGATTAGATGTAGAACTAGGAGGAGAGGGAGGATTAGGATTAGATGTGTGGATGGGACTAGATGGGGAACTAGGAGTGGTTGGAGGATATGGAGGATTATGATTAGATGAAGGGATGGGAATGGATGGAGGATTAGGATTAGGAATTGGAGGATTAGAATTAGATGAAGGGATTTGACTAGATGGAGGACTAGGAGGAGATGGAGGATTATGATTAGATGAGTGGATGGGACTAGATGGAGGACTAGGAGGAGATGGAGGATTATTATTAGATGAGTGGATGGGACTAGATGGGGGACTAGGAGTGGTTGGAGGAGATGATGGTTTAAGATATAATGTGGTGAAAGGGGAGTGATTTAAGCAGATGTAGATGATGAATTAAGATAGGGGTATGTAGATGTTGGACTAGGTTAGGGAGATTGGGATGGTGGGTGATAGTAGGAAGATGTAGATGAAGGATTAGAATGGGGAGATGTGGAATTAACATGAAGATATTGGGATGGGGGATTGTGATAGGAATGTGTGGATGTTGGATTAGAACAGGAAAATTGAGGTGGTGGACCACCATAGGAAGACATGTATGGTGGGTTGGCATAGGAGGATATGGATGGTAGATAAGGATGAGAGGATTGAGATGGTGGATTAGGATAGGAGGAATATTGGGATGGGGGATTGTGATAGGAATGTGTGAGTGTTAAATTAGGATGAAAAGATTGGGATGTGGGATTAAGGTAGAGGTATTGGGATTGTTGATGAGGATGAGGATAAGAGGAGGTGGATGTTGGATAGGATAGAGGTTGAAAGGGAGGACATGATGAATATATCGATGGTGAGGATGTTGGATATCCCTTGTCAAGGGTAGCATAAGAACCATCATTAGATGTGGATGAAGGCATGGTGGGATAGTTCAAAGAAGTAGTGGGATTTTGGGAGGTGATTGGAGAGAGCTTGCTAGCAATGATAGCGTCAAGGAAATCTATATAACAATCTTCATGATCAACAAGATTTTCGTTATCGTCATCGACGGAGTTAAGATTACCCTTGACTACTATTATTGGTCGTGTGAGAGGGGGATAAAGATTCATGATGGATATAGATTAGAAGGAAAGAATAGATGATGGATAGAAAACTAGGATGTATTGGAAGCTCATATGGGGATTGGATGAAAGCTCAGATTGGGATTGATGGATCAATTGATGACATGTCAGTTAATTTGATGATCGGATAAGGATTGGTTGATGGATCAATTGATGATGTATCAATTTGATGATTTGGATAAAGATTGGATTGATGGATCAATTGATGATGTATAAATTTGATGATTTGGATAAAGACTGGATTGGACCAATTGATGATGTATCAATTGGATGATTTAGATTCAGATTGATTTGATTGGATCAATTGATGATATACCAATTTGATGATTTGGATTTGGATTGATTTGATTGGATCAATTGATGATGTATCAATTGGATGATTTGGATTTGGATTGATTTTGTTGGATCAATTGATGATATATCAATTTGATGATTTGGATTTGGATTGGATTTGATTGGATAAAATGATGATTTGGATTGATGATTGGATTTGATTGGAGGGGATCCTAAAACCTAATTTGGAAATCACCCTAAGTGACTTATGACGTTGGTTGATCGATTTGAGCTAGCTAAATTGATGATCACGACACTGAATCTGCCTTGAGATGGAAGGGGATTGATTTGGGCCAATGACGTTGACTTACAACACAAATCCACCTCAAGATAGAAGTGGATTGATTAGGTTAAAGACAAAGATTGATTAAGTAGGATAATGATCAACTTAACACCTTGGTCAATTCGAGAAAAATAACTCCTAAAACAAGGTTTAAGGGATTTTGTGTTGCGAGATGATGATTAAGGCAAATGGAAGATGTGTTGTTGAAGATGTTTAGATTTCATGATAAGATGGGTACCCCAAATGGTGGAATGATTAATGTGAATTTGGTAAATGGACATTTTGGAAACGTTAAACGGGGGATTGGAATGACCAAATGAAGGTTTGGATTGGTCAAATGGGTGTTTAGGATGATCAAATGGTCAAATGGAAGCTTTGGGGGTTCTAACGGAAGTTTAGAATGGTCAAGCAGATGAAACTGTCCGTTCAGCGGGGCATATCTTCACTTTTGTAGTGAAGCTATCAAAAACGTTAAACAGTAGGGGCGTATCCGCACTTGTGAGAAAAAAATGCTGAAATAGGGGGGCAAGTTCGCCCCTCTGCAGTGGAAAATATTGAAACAGTGGGGCAAGTTCACCCCTCTGCAGTGGAAAATGCTGAAATAGTGGGGCAAGTTCGCCCCTCTGCAGTGGAAAATGCTGAAACAGTGGGGCAAGTCTGCCCCTCTACAGTGGAAAATGTTGAAACAGTGGGGCAAGTTTGCCCCTCTACAGTGGAAAATGCTGAAACAGTGGGGCAAGTCCGCCCCTCTGCAGTGGAAAATGCAACTTGGTTTGGATGAGGGATTTTGGCAAAGACTTAAAATGATTCAATGATAGTTTGACTTATCAAAATTTACTGGTTCTTCACAGAAAGACACTTTGAACAAGCACAATCCTACGATTAGTGTTAAGGGGTATGGCCAGCAAAGGTCTTACTCTAGGATGAACAAATTTTCTAAAGAGTCCTTGATATACACTCGGTACGTGAGGCCCAAACTGTGAACACCAGTCTGTCACAAGCGTGAGTCAGGAACCCCAGCGAGATACTGAAAGGCTCGGACCAACTCTTCACGTCTATCTAGGTATCACCCTAGCTTCAACGATTCACCAATTACGACACAATTGGATTGGGGTTCAACTTTGGCTCTCCCCCCTTTATATACCCCACTGGTATGCATGGTTGGGATCATCCCTTGGGGTGATGAAATCCCCAAGCAGGTCCCTCTAAGAAGAAAACACTAACTGTTTCCAACTACCCCCTTCAGATCCGCACAAAACTGCAAAGGGAGAGGATGAAAACGAATTAATGCCCCTTTAGGGTAATACAAATAAAATAAACACAACAAGCAGCCAATATTACTTTCCCCTATTTATGCTAAGTAAATAGATAAAACAGTAAGGAAAGATTTTCAAAGAATAAAACAAAGGCCCTGCAAGCAAATGTTAGTTGTTTATCTTTTTCCCTTTGTGATTTGCAGCAAAATATGCAAGATATCAGCAAGAAATCTGACTTCTCTCACCAACAAATAGGATTAGAGGATTAGAGCACAAAACAACAAAAGAAAGAGACAAAAACTAAGCTAAAATGCCACTTTTTTACCTTCTCGAACGTGCTGTTAAGGGCAAATCTGCCCCTCTGCAGTGAAAAACGTTGAACCGAGAGCGCGTGTCCGCACTTATACAGAAAAATAGTAAAAAACGGTGAACAGCAAGGGCGTGTCCGCACTTCTGGAGAAAAATAGTCAAAAACGGTGAACAGCAAGGGCGTGTCTGCACTTCTGCAGAAAATAGTCAAAAATAGTGAACAGAAAGGGCATGTCCGCACTTCTGCAGAAAAATAGTCAAAAACAGTGAACAACAAGGGTGTGTCCCCACTTCTATGGAAAAACAGTCAAAAATAGTGAATAGCAAGGGCGTGTCCGCACTTTTGCAAAAAAATAGTCAAAAATAGTGAATAGCAAGGGCATGTCTGCACTTCTGCAGAAAAACAGTAAAAAATAGTGAACAGTAAGGGCATGTCTTCACTTCTACAGAAAAATAGTCAAAAATAGTGAATAGCAAGGGCGTGTCCGCACTTTCGCAGAAAAATAGTCAAAAATAGTGAACAGCAAGGGCGTGTTCGCACTTCTACAGAAAAATAGTAAGAAATAGTGAACAGCAAGGGCATGTCCGCACTTCTACAGAAAAATAGTCAAAAATAGTGAACAACAAGGGCATGTCCGCACTTCTGCAAAAAAAAGTCAAAAATAGTGAACAGCAAGGGCATGTCCACCCCTCTACGACCTGAATCTACAAACAAGCTAAACAACAAAAAACGTAAAAGAAAAAGACCCCTTTGTGGGTCCCACTGGGTGTGCCAGAAATATGATCCTAATAAAATGCTACTCCTAATGTGAGATACTAGATAAATACTAATAATTCAATGAGAAGAAGTAACAAGATAAAAGGGCACTTCAATGATTAGCCTAAGAAAATGGACAATATGAAAGCGAGATAAAACAAATGGAATGCTTCTTATACCTTCATGTTGTTGCTTCATTGGTTGGCCCTTGATTTTTGAAGTCTTGTGTGCTCCTTGGATGGCAATGGAGTTGAATGGATGCAAGATGAATTGATGATGCTAAATGCTATGATAGATGAGAGCTTGAATGGTAATTTTGCAAGAGTTTTGTTGCAAAAGACTTGATCCTCTAAAATGAGAGAATTGAAGGGGTATTTATAGGTTAATTTGAATTCTCTAGAGAATTCAAAGGTTGGGATTGATCCAACAAGATCAAGATGAAGGGCTATGGTGATTTGAGGACTCACAAGCCCTCACATCTTGACATGTGGAAGGTGAAATGTCTTAAGGTGGAGTGATGTGGAAATGAGGTGGGAGGGAAGTACATGAGGTGGATCTTGGGGGATGAGAAGATTCCTTGGAAGAATAAAAGTGAATTAAAAATTCACAATGATTGGAAGAATCTTGTGGATAAAAGAGGGTCTCCAAAAAGATGGAGATTTGTCACATGTGGGTGATGTGACAAGTCCAAGGTTCTAGAAGCCCTTGGCACATGTGAAGTGACAAGTCAAGGCTTCTAAAATCTTGCATGGGGATGGGGAAGACCTTGGAAAGATAAAAGTGAATTAAAAATTCACATGGGGAAGAGAGGAACCTTGGTTAAATAAATGTGAATTAAAAATTCACATGGGGAAGGGAGTCCAGGCTAAAATGGTAAGTGGGAAGGTTGACCAGAAAAAGTAAGCCAAATGTGAAGACTGATTAAGGTTGTGCAAACAAAAGATTAGGATAATTAATAAGAGATTAGAGGCAAGTGGGAGATTATGGAGGATGTGACACTTAATATTGATTAAGTGGTGCACATCCTAATCACAGATTAATTAATTTAATTTGGATTAAAAGAGGGTTATGGAGAATGTGACAAGGAGAGAGAAAAAGGGGAATTAAAAATTGATTTTAATCCAAATGGGTTAAAAGACTAAATTAAATAATTTGTCATATTTATTTAATTTAGAGAAGAACAGGGTGTAAGGTACAGTATTTAATTTATTTAATTACATACTTTAGGAACCTTAGGCAGAAAATGAAATAATGATTAAATAAATTATTTAATCACTGTTAATCGAATAGATGAATATAATAGACGATTTTGACCATATGGAAGTGATCAAATTTGGATGTCTATAGTATGTATGTTGATAATCCTTTCCTATTTTTGAAATCTTGTATTGGGTCTTGTGTTCTATGTAAGGATCAATTGTACCAAGGATATGCATCGTTGGTCTTGATTATGATCTACTGAGAAAGAGAAATTAAAATTTGGTTATCATATTATAAGATTGTGCAAATGATGTAATGTGCTTCATTGTATGTGTTGTTGCATAATGATTAGCTTTTGGGTTTCCTATTGGTTTATGATATGTGTTGGGCCTCTGGAAGTATCTGAAAGTCCTTGTTATTTTTGGTTGATTCTTGTTTTCAGGTAGTCACCTTTGGATGTTTGATGTCAACAACTTGTTGTTTATGTTTCTTACTTGTGTGTGAGGCCTAGTGTTGCCTCCTAGCACAAAGGGAGTGGGCCTCAAGGTTCCATGTGGTAGGGTGGTATTTTATGAACATCCATTAGGATTTAGGTGGTGCGGTTTGTGTGCAACATGGAGTCTTTCCTTCTGTTTCATTCTTGAGCTGGTTTTATGGTGCAGATGATATTTCTAAGAAAATGGTGTCTAATATGTATCTTATATATATACCTCTCATATTAATGAATCTTGTACATTTTAGCATTCTTGTAAAGGAAAAGTAAATGAATTGATGTAATCTTGAATATATATATAATATATTTATATTTATTGTTATTTATTATGTAATGGAAAGGTTAACATAGGAATGTTGTATTTATGATGCATATGAGCTTAATTTAGTAGTAGATGAGATATATATTTATGTATCGATTTCATGGCATTGACTAGGATTAGGTTCATATTCACATAGTGTTAGACGAGGTTTAATTATAATTATGTTATCATATATAATTTGTTGTATGAGATTTAATTTACATTCAAAGAATTTTTTGGATGTGTTATTAGTGTATCATATGTGTTTCTATAGGTTTAGTTATTTTTGATGTGTCGTAGTAGCAGTGTTAGGGGACCATGGTGGATAGGTGTGTAAGTGGGCTATGATTAAGGTTACTTTTAGGTCATAATGTGATTATGATATATGATGTCAATGTAATATTATTATCCATGTTAAATTTTTGAGTTGCATTAGTTGTGTCACTTTAGTTTCTTAAAAAAATAATATTGGCTTGATGTTTGAGGTCATTTGTGTTAATCCACCAGGTCTCTTAGCGGGGCATTACAAGAAAGGCTCAGAATTTAATTGTCAGAAGTGTTGTGATTGTTGGGTACATTTAGAATGAAATTATTTGTAGGATAGGTTACAAATAAAATTCCATGATTGTAGGATACTGTCAAAATGGGATGTTATCAAAGTTTCTCATGCTGCACAAATCACGACTACAACAGAAATCATGCGGCTCTCTCTTTTCAATCTTTTGTTTGTGTGCGGGAATAAGTTGGAGGATTTTCAAGTAGGATATGAATCCCAAGAGACTGAGATAAATCCTTTAGAAGATATGCAACGACAGAGGAATTTTCACCCAATCAATGTCAACAATTTAAAACAAGCACAAAATTTTGCCAAAAAAATGTTTCACCACATATCTTGCAAGCAAAAAATTTAATTCAGACCATTTCTTGCAAACATAAATTTGGTGAGGAACTGATAATAATTTACTTTCACAAAGTGAATAAGGATTTAATTTCTTCTGAGTATCACTCAAGTATTTTATTTGGGATTTTTTTTTTTTAATTTTTTGATTTTATGAAAGTGCAACCATGAAATAAAAATACAGCTATGATGTTTTTCCTACTTGCTTGTTTTTTTTCTTTTGTTTATTTATTTAATAAAATTGTAACTATGATAAAATGATCAAATATTAATACTTCCATGAGCCATTAACATAAATTTCAATTAAAATGTATGCATCATTCGCATCGGGTTCACCATTTTGTATATGCTGAAAACTAAAAACCGATCTTAAACTATAAACTCAAATCAAAATTTCAGCATAACTCCAATGAAGTGTTGCTAAATAAATGCAAATGCAAATGCAATAAACATAAATCTAAACTATGAAAAATCAAAACATGTGCATTTAAAGGAAATCTAACTCCATTGCCATCATATCATCAAGATCTTGTTTCAAGCATTTTGGTGCTCTTGGATTTTGCACAAGTACAAATGCTACAAGAGGCTATGATGAATGGATTCAAATGATTGAAAAAGTCTCATTTTTGGTGAGAAGAGGGGGTTTATATAGATGAAAGCATAATGTGAAAATGAGAAATGAGAAAAATGAGTGGAGTGATTTATGCCATGATTCATGTTTGGAAGCTCAAAATTGCCATGGAAGTGATTTATGAGTTTATTGTGCAATTTTGAGCTAATTTCATGGAGCTTGATTTATGAATTTTAAATTATTTAATGAAATATATGAATGCATTTTAATGATTAATGCAAATGAATAATCATGAAAATGGTCAAAGTGAAATGATTTATGCAAACAGATGAATTAATGGATTTATGAATATGTTTCACCATTTTGTATATGCTGAAAACTGAAAACTGATCTTAAACTATAAACTCAAATCAAAATTTCAGCATAACTCCAATGAAGTGTTGCTAAATAAATGCAAATGGAATAAACATAAAGCTAAACTATGCAAAATCAAAAAATGTGCATTTAAAGGAAATATAACTCCATTGTCATCATATCATCGAGATCTTGTTTTCAAGCATTTTGGTGCTCTCATATTTTGCACAAGCACAAATGCTACAAGAGGCTATGATGAATGGATTTGAATGATTGAAAAAGTCTCATTTTTTATGAGAAGAGGGGGTTTATATAGATGAATGCATAATGTGAAAATGAGAAATGAGAAAAATGAGGAGTGATTTATGCCATGATTTGTGTTTGGAAGCTCAAAATGTGCAATTTTGACCTAATTCCATGGAAGTGATTTATGATTTTATCGTGCAATTTTGAGCTAATTTCATGGAAGTTGATTTATGAATTTTAAATTATTTAATGAAATATATGAATGCAATTTAATGATTAATGCAAATGAATAATCATGAAAATGGTCAGAGTGAAATGATTTATGCAAATGGATTTATGAAATGGTTAAATGATTTATGAATATGTTGATGATTAATTAAACGATAAATATTTATGAAGTGAAATAATGAAATAAATAAATAATGGATAAATGATTAAACAACTTAATGGAATATGATTAAATGATATGAATAATGCTTATAAATCATTTAATGGATAAATAATAAATGATTAAATGATATAAATAAATGCTTATAATATTTATAATTTTTTAATGGTTTTATGAATATGGAGATATGATTATGTGGATGATCAATTGAAACATGCAATGGATAAAAATGATTATGAGGACATTTTTATGTGTCTACAAGTATTGTGGGGACTAATGGACACTAGACTAAAGAAGGCTACAACTTTCCATCCATAGACTAATGGATAGACAAAGGTAGTGAATAGGAAAATTGTGCATCTTCTTAGAGATTACTAAAATAATCATCCTAATATGTGGGATGAGAGTCTACGTATGTGTAACATGCTTACAACCATGCAACACACTCTTCTACTTGAAGATCTCCTTTTGAGACTTGTTTCGGTTATTTTCCAAGGACACCTATGGATTTTTCGTTCGGGAAAGAAGATGTTAAGGATGGACATCATGATGTAGACAAGGCCTTGAATTTCATCCAAGAAATCCATTAGGTAGTTGAAGCATAGTTGGAGAAGATCCAAATAAAGTAGAAAGCCCGAAATGATAAGCATCATGTTAATCATCAATTTCAGGTTGGTGACAGAGTTTGGTTACACATAAATAAAAAAAGAATGCAAGGTGAAGGTAAGAAGCTCAAGCTGATCAGGTATGGTCCCTTTCATATCTTAGAAAAGATCAGTACCAATTATTTTCACCTAAATATACCTCCTTATATGCATATCTACTCAGTGGTGAATGTGGAGAAATTGAAGTTGTATGAACCTCCAATGATACTAGATGAGGAGGATGATGTTTAGATTCCTTTTATTGATGATTTATCACTTGAGTACATGAACAAGTTGTAGGAAGATGTCATCCTGGACAAAAACATCAAGACTTCACAAAGGGGTGTTGTTGAGTACCTTATAGTGGGACTAAAAGGGATGAATCCTAGCAAAGCCAGATGGATGGAGGTGGGAAAAGTGAGGGAGGACTTATCCAAGTGGATATTTTCACCAAAAAACAACTATTCCAAATGCTCCAAGAATTAGCACCATGTCAAAGAGCATGTTGATACGATCCCAACGCCATTTGAATAACATCAATCGGAGATCATACGTAAAAGTGATGGTTGGTCAAAGTTTGTACAAGTGGGTCAATCAGATGGTACAATGTTGACATCAACATGTTCTGAAAGTTTGGGAAAATGGCATCATGTTGAAGAGCTCGTCAACATGATTTTGATGTCACTTGAATCGTGTCAATTGGAATTCGTACACACAAGATATGGTTAGTCAGAGTTTGTGGGAAAAAGGTTGACCAGGTCATACGAATGATGACGTTAGTAGGTACAATTGGCAGGTGCAGGTGATGTGGCAGGTGATAGCACAACAACGAACATGGATAGTGCCACATGTCAAGGTGTAAGAGGTTCCATATGGCCCAATGGTTGGGTGCCATGTGGCACCCGTACGGTTGCTCAGTCGAATGTGGTTGTGCAAAATTTGTGGAGGAGGCTCGAACCCAAGACCTCCCCCTTCTAACTATTTCTCTCCCCCACCATGCCATCCATGATCTTTGTCTATATAAAGGGTGGTAGTTCTATTTAAAGAAATAACAAGAAGAAAAAAATCCCTAATAAAGGGGGTCGGGTGGTTTGAACCCACAACCTCCCTTATCCAAAGCACTCACTCAACTATTGTGCCACACCTTTGTTGGTGAAATAAAAGGGGTGAAAAAGATATTGGCCTAATTTAAAGGCTTAAGAATAATATCACAAAATATTTTAAGGCTCGATTCATTTATATTAAACCCCCCTAAGATTAGCATTCATAAACTATAATGCTAATATTAAAATGAAAATATCCTAACTATTATGCCAACCTAAGAATGATATTTAAAATATTTTTGTATCAACCTTTAAAAGGTAATCCCGAGTTCCACAAATTAAGGGGTGCCAAACAATATTCAAGGATTATTTTTTAAGATGATTTTAATTGGGATCAAGGCCTGGTTTAGGAGACATGAAATATATGTTTCTTAACCCTCATATAGGATGTAAAATTGTATTTAAAGGGGGTATTGTTGACTTGAGGAAAAACAATGGTGGGAAATTGAGAACTTGTTAATGAAATGGCTCAAATCTGTACATGGAGAGGCTTTAAGCCAAGCTATTTTGTAGTTGAATGAGGGGGATTTTCTAAGTTTCATTATCGATCGAGGATACTTTGTGGAGATTTGTAATAGATTGAAGTGCCTTGTAAATAGATTTTGGAGCATAATTGAGGATTGGTCACTCCGTTGGAGAGGGGGCCGAGGAAGTAGCCATTTGGTGAGCTCCATTATCAATTTGTGTCTTCATCTTCTCTTCTATGTTTCCATATTCCTATTATTTAACTCATTTTTAATGTCATTTTTAGAAGCATTTGAAATTAAGTTAAAGACATTTAATTTCATTTACGTAAATTAGCATTCACTAAGGAATTGTCTTTGATCTTAACAAATCACTCACCTTTAGTCATTGTTCCCATGAAATATGGAAAATGGAGAGTATGTGTAGATTATAGGGAACTAAAAACCTATTAAGGACCACTTTCCATTTCCCTTTATAGATCAAGTGCTTGATTCTTTAGTAGGAAATAAGTACTTTTCATTTCTAGATGGTTCCATTGGCTACAATCAGATAAAAATTACTCAAGAGCATCAAGACAAGATATAATTCACCTCTCCTTGGGGTACTTATGCCTACTCTATTCTTCCCTTTGGTTTATGCAATGCTCCAACTACTTTTTAGAGAGAAATGCTCAGTACATTTTATTTTTTCATGATTTTATGGAGATATATATGGATGACTTCACCACATATGGGGAAACTTATGAGAAAGCCCTTCACAATTTGGAAAAGGTATTAAAATATTTAAAGAACACAACTTGTACCTTAGTAATGAAAAGTGTTTTATGATGATGAGTCAGGGAATTGTTTTAGGGCACTTCATATCAAGTGCAAGGATTCAGGTTGATCCACATAAGGTAGAAATCATTTCTACATTACTTGTTCCATGGAAGCAAAGAGATATCAAAATTTTCCTTGGCCATGTAGGCTACTACAGGAGGTTTATTAAAGGGTTCACTAAGATTGTTGCACCATTTTTTATTTTCCTAACTAAATATATTGAATTTGATTGGATAATAGAGTACCAAAATTTCTTTGAACAGCTGAAGAAAGCCTTAACACTAGCACTTGTTTTGAGAGGGAAAAATTGGACCTTAACCTTTCATATACATATTGATTCTTCAGATTTTTCTATTGGAGTAGTTTTGGGTTAGAAAGAAGGTAGGAAAGAATATGCAATCTATTACATTAGCAAGAATCTTTATGGAGCAGAGATGAATTATACTATTAGAGAAAAGGAGATGCTAGTGGTAGAATATTACATCAGTAAATTTAGGAATTTCATCACTAGTTATTCAATTTTGTCCACACAAACCATACAACTATTAGATATTTGGTTAAAAATCCTGTAGCAGGTGTAGACTAGTCAAATGGATACTGCTTCTACAAGAGTTTGATATTACAATAGTGGAAAAGGCTGGTAAAGCTAATGTAGTAGCATATTTCCTATCAAGGTTACCAACACAATTAGTAGAATGGGTAGTGGATTATTCATTTCCAGATGAACACTTACTCACTCTTAATGTGCATATACCTTGGTATGCTGACATTGCAAATTATTTAGTGATAGGGTAGATTCCACCACACTTTTCTCCAAGGGAAAAGAGATAGTTGGTACATAAATTTTTTCCATACTCTTGGATATTTGGTTATCTATTCTATACTGGCCTTGAAAACATCATGAGAAGGTGCATAAGGGAAGATGAAATCATTGATATCATGAAGGTTTTCCATGATGAACCATGTGGGGTCATTTTGAAGAAAAAAAAACAACATTCAAAATCCTCACAAATGATTATTACTAGCCTACTTGGCACAAAGATTTTGTCAAATATACAAGGATTTGTGATAGGTGTTAAAGAATGGGTAAGCCAACAAGGAGTGATGAAATACCATTACAAACTCAATTAATACTAGCTCCCTTTGAAAAATGGGGTATAGAATTTATTGGACCAATCTCACCTACTTCTAACAACAAGGAGTATATCCTAGTTTGCACTAATTATCTAAGTGGGTAGAAGTAAAAGCATTATAGTTTTCTAAAGATGACAATGTGGATAAATTCTTATATGAGAAAAAAATTACTAGGTATGGATTACCTAGGGAAATTGTGACTGGTCAAGGTAAAAAATTTACTTCAGACCTCATCACCAAATTGGTTGAAGAATATCAAATCAGACACAAAAATTCAACACTTTATCACCCCCAATCCAATGGCTAGGTGGGGAGGTTTCTAGGTTACCAAAAGTAGTATGGGCATATAGAACAACCTGGAAAACAACTGGTTTCACACCCTATGAGCTAGTATATGAAAAAACAGTAATCCTCCCAATTGAGTTTGAATGTAATACATTAAGAATAGTAGTAGAGTTGGAAATGGATGTAACAACATCTCGAAAGGAGAGGTTACACCATTTAAATGGACTGGATGAAATCAAGATGGAGGTAATCCATCACACTAAGATAGTACAAAATCAAAGGATAAAGTGGCATGACCAATATATTAAAACAAAGGACTTTAATGTAGGGGACTGGGCCTTATTATATGATTCAAGGTACAAGGATTTCAAAGGTAAACTCCAATCTAGATGGTTAGGACCTTATGATATCATCCAAGTCTTTCCTAACGGAGCAATGAGATAATTTGGATTCATCATCACAAGGTACAAAGAGGCTCTCTCTTCCATGGTTTTAAAATGCTTAGTCATCTTCGCCATAATAGGTTGGTAAATGTGCCAAATTTTCTTTATAATATGTTGAATCAAAATGCATTATAGTATCAGAGGAAACAAAGTGATATAGCCTTATCACACCACCATTTTTTATCCCTGATAGTAAAAAGAAGCTTGAGAATTCAGTACCCACAAGTAGACTGGGAAGATTTTAAGAAATGTGAAGATATTAACAGTTTACTTGAGGTGCTTGTAGTACTTGAAACTTTAGAGCCACAAGCTAAACCTGTAAGAGAAAGTTATCATGTCTCACCTACAACTTCACCTACCCATAGCCAAGGTAAGCATGATGAGCACAATGTTCCAAAGTTTAGGTCACTGTTAGTGGAATAAATTCCATCTTCTTCAAAACCACCAAGACCCAAGAGTAGAAGAGGTAGTACGTCCACAACATCGACACATTCTAAAACATAAAATAAAAAGAAGGATGTTAAGAAGGATACACATTCACCTAGGCATTCAATTAGATTAAAGAAACAAGGTGTCAAGAGGGGGAGTGTGGAAAATCCCGAAGAAGAGGAAAAGGGAAAAGAATAATAGGAGGAAGATGTAATGTTAGTAGAGACAAAGTTTGAAAGGAAGGAAAATACTAGAAATGTACATACGCCTATGAAGAAGAAGAGATATGTGACTACTACTTTTGATTCAAACTCAGAAGATGTGTTTGTTTCCAAAAAAATACAAAAGAGATCCCTAGATAGTCCTACCTATGAAGACTATGCGGGGGGGGTTATGAGAAGTTTATGGAAACAAAATAAATGCATATAGAAGATAGAAATGTTAGGAAGGATATTCAAGAATCCTTGGACAAAATTAAACAATTAGAAGAGCTAGTGCAGAGCTATGAAAAGAAGGACAAGGAAAGGGAGACCAAAATACAAGAATTAGAAGAAAAATTGCAAACATATGGCCACAGTACAAAACTAGAATTATTGGTGTAATTGGCCATTACTAAAATAGGGGATGGAGAACTTGCAACACCAAATCAGAGACATCCTCCCATAAGAACCCCAATTTACTATATAACATTATCTCTTGGTTATCAGCTATGGAAGGTGATTGATGATTTTGCACAAGAAAAATAAACTTTGATTGAAGAACATGCTAAGGTGGTGGAAGGGAAAGAGATTGAGCTAAGAAAATCAATAGTCAGATTGGAAGAAGTTGTAGATAAAGTTGCTCAAATCATGAGATGTAAACCTCTAGTGAGGATATATTCACTATTTTTGTAGGAAAAAAAATTGAGTTTTCAGTTTAGTAGGCTAATCAGTAACCAATCAATTGGGATGAGTAGAAAATTTGAGTTTCTTAATGTTTTTGTTGATTATACACCAGAGGAGCAAGATCAACCATGTGAATACTATTTGCGCAACTATGTGGTGCTAGATGAACTAGAGTGGAATCATTTGATGTTTGTAGGGGATCTCCAAGTAAGGGCACTATCGTCTTATTATAGGAATGGACAATTTAGGGGAGAAATAATGGAAGAATACGAAGAGAGGGAGAAATCAGTTGCTCTCCCAATAAGGAAAGAGTCTAAAGATCCTGATGAAATTATAGATGAATGGTTGAAACTCCTGGATCATAAAGGTGTAAGAATAAAAATTATGAAACTAGGGACAAAAGAATGCAAGCATTTTTCGTGGGATTGGATCAACAATGTTATAGTTATTATATGCATATTAGATGGAATAGATTAACCCTAGAGTTGTAGAGAAAGGAACCTCATTCCATGTAAAATTTTACCACCATTCTTTAGAGGGTACACAGATACATGAAAATTTATTCTAACATAGGAATTCACTAAGTACCACTCACATTTCACCCACCTATGCTACTCTATCTAGTTCCACATTGGACCGGGGAAAAGGGGGAGAAGTGTGATAAAGCTAGGATCATTGGAATGAGACAAATTTTAGCTTTTAGAGGTTTCAACTTAAAGAAGATCAAGGGATTTGATGTTTTCATGGACCTCAGGTAGATCACCCTACGATATAATTTGTACCCCTATTGTTTTTCTTGAGGACAAGCAAAATTATAGTTGGGGGGAATGATGGGTTAAATTATTAGCCTATTTTTTATTGCTTTTATGAATAATTTCAGACATAATTAAATCACCCTTTCAGACAATACTTCTATTCTATGCTATCTTTTCATTCTTATTATACAACCTTGGACCTAAATTATAGTAATATAAATATAGTTATGATATAGTAGCATTGCATGGATTATATGTGAGTGTGTATGAAATGTGGATGAAATTTTGTGTTTAATCATGGAAGTTAGCTTTGTATATACATCTTTTGGATTAACTTCTTGTAGATCGAGAAGATATTGCAATCCACAACAACTAGAAGCTATAGCTCATAGCAAAATGAAGACTTGGAGAAAGAAATAGGGAAAGTACCGGATAAAGTTGAATGCAATAATTCCTTCCTCTACCCCTACTTTTCTTTTCTTACCTTTTCCTCAACTTATCTTCAGTCTTGATGGCCAATTTATAACACTCTTCCACCATTCTTGGATTGGTGAGGCTTAATTCATACTAAAGGTTGTATCTCAACCCATTGATATATCTTGCCACTTTTTCCACGTCATCTTCTACATGGCTTTCCCTTATACTCAACTTGTAGAACTCCTTTGTAGAGGTTTTCACATCTATATTCTTTTGCTTAAGGTTTTGAAGCCCTCTAAATAATTGAATTTTATAGTCACAAGGTAAGAATTTTCCTTTGATTTTAGCAACCATCCTATCCCAAGAGTTGATTTTAGACTTTCCCTTCTTTCTCCTTTCATAGTGTACATAATCCCACCAAAGTAAGGCATGGCCCTTCAAATTTGTCTTGGCCAACTTCACCCTTTGTTCTTCAGGCACATCTTCATACTCAAAGTAGTTGTATAGTGCTCCTATCCAATCTATGAGTTCTTCACTGTCCAATTTTCCTCCATACATTGGTAAATCCATCTTGATCTTAGGGCCTTCTCCCTTGTCTTCCTTTAATAGCTTTGCCATCCTCAAGTCATCAGGATCCATCTCTTCCTCAAACCCTCCTTTAGAACTTCCCCCTTCCCCTTATTCCTTGTCACTCAAGTCTCTTGTGACAACTCATATCCTTTGACTTGTTTATAATGCAACAAGCCTCTCTTTCATTTCTCTTATCTCTCTGGCATGTCTCTCCTTCAATTCATTCACCTCTCTGGTGGCTAGATTCCCTTTTAGAGGCATCTTGTTTCCTATCCACTTCAAATTTTCCCTTCAAATCAAAGCTGCACTCTGATACAAATTTTATGTAGAGTAGGGGTAATAAATCTCCTATCACTCACAAACAACCACTCTTCCAAGCCTCTAGACCTCAATAGATGGGTTTTGCTTCACAAGCCCTCATTCCTCCTTGTAGCCTTTCAAACGTGGATTTTTGGACATAACTTATGGGGAAGGAATGGAATTGAAAATTTAATCATATTTATAGATACCCTTTTGGCCATTTACAAAAATATCCAAAATTTGGGTGCTGTTACTTTGTAGGAAGGGCTCCAAATTTTTACTATCCTATTTCTTGACTAGGCCTAACTAGGCAACTAGGCATGCTCCAAACGTGTTTGATGCTTCACTAGGATTCAACACTCATTCTAACACATTCAACATATTTCACATGGACCAATTAACCTTCTTCTATTAGGTAGATCAATCTCCAAAGGTTTTGCAACAATTTCCCCAAGTCTATAGGGTTCCTAGGCCTGATACATGAAGATGTCAGGCCATTGCAGCAACTCCACATGTTCCAAATCCCATTTCCTACCTCTGAAATCTTAAAGAATCATAATAAATACCAATTCAATCTATGCCACCAAGTTTCAAAGGTTCTTACCAACGGAATGGAGTTTTCTACATTTTATTCTCCCACTAGTTACCCTACCTAGGGTTTAGACCAGCTTGAATGAAAATTAACACAACTTGCTTGAATCTCAATGGAATTACATGAAACCACCACAAAACAAAAAATTAGATTCATTTTTTTATCAAGAAAAATTTATTTTAGACCATGGCAAGATTGTATAGATCTGTACAATTTAGTTTAGTAGCAAAATAATGTTCAAAAATACATAAATCAAATTTTTTATTGCTTCAATCTTCAAAATCTCCAACAACCAACCTTTCCTTCGACCACACAAGGAATTTTAAACATTTAAAAACCTGTTCCCAATTTCCACTAGCTACATTTCAAATTAGAAACCAACTAAACATCATTATGCCTACTTTTGACAAAAAAAAATGCAAAACATTGCATGACAACGATGTGCAACTTTTGACAACTTTAGTATTTTCCAATTCCCTTGCATCTAATTAGTCAACCTGGAATCCTACAAACATGAAATGGTCTTTGAAGACCTTATTACATGAAAAACACCAAAAAAAAACAAAATTCCAACTTTTGACCCTTTGGAGGCATGAAGACTTGTGGGTGCCCCTGCACTAGGCTCATACAGTGCAACACTGTCACAAGTTTACAAACCTTGGTTGAAAATTTAATTTTTTCTATAAAATTGTTGAATGGACTATTTAGCTAGTCATACCTCCGAATTGTGTAGCTTTTACCAATTTTACAAGATACTAGTTTAGACTCTACAATGATGATGTTCGAAAAGTTGCAAAAGCATCATTTGTGTTCACCAAAAATGTGTCAAGAACCATATTTTATGTTCTTTATCTCATGGGGATCAAATGATTGTGCCAACACATCCAAGTGGGCATTTGAATGCTAGTTAAATTATTTTTTTCACCTCATTTTCCCCTATAATTTAGGGCTAAATTATTCTAGTGTAGTCTCTTAAGATCCCTGAGTGTAAAAAACTATCAAACTATGACACACTAGTTCTTCGAATCTATGACACCTATGATTTTTTTGTATAAAACTAAAATTTAATTTGGGTTCCTTCCATAATAACCTCTCTCATATTTTTATATCTCCAATCCACTTGATTGTGGCGGTGATGTATGAAAAATTGCAAAAATCAACATTTGCATTCAACAAAAATGTATTGAGAACCATAATTTGTGTTCTTCATCTAATGGAGTTCAATCGAATGCATGAAAATTTTGGTTTGGGTGGGTGAACACTAAAGTAGGCCTTATTTTGAACCCCATTTTTATTGATCATTTCGGGCCATACTATTATGATGCAATCTCTTAAGAGCCCTAAGTGCAAAAAAAATTCCAAACAATGATAGACTAGTTCTCAAAATATATGGCATGTACAAATGTTTTGTTTGAACCTATATGTGGATATGGGGTCCCTCTATAGTACCCTATATTTTTCTAGTCAACACTATTTGACCATTCCAGAATTTTTCGTTATGTGTCATGGGGCCCAACTAACTACACTAACATGTCGATATGGGTGGTTCAATACCCCAAAAAACATGAATTATTATTTTCTCATAGAAAACCTATGGATGTTCTATTTATGACTATTATAACACCTCTCTCTATGGATCTACAATGGTCATAATTTTTCTTAGTTTTATGGACAAAATGACAACCCATCACTATATCTTGCTATGTAATACCATAGGATTCCAAAATATTTAATCTATCTAGCATGTATTCATGGGGTTTGATGATCTTGTGGGTTATTATGTCTATCCCAACATGATAATGGATTGTTATGTGGATTATGACACCTGTAAACTCTTGAAAACTCTCCCTTTTTGTGAAGATATCCATAATTACCTCTTTTAGTGATATTATGTAAACCTTAAATCAAATTTTCAACCTTCTTTCATTGTGATTTAATGAGTAAATGACATGATAAAAATCCAATATGACTAGCATGGCTTAGTATGATAATGGATAGTCCTAGGGTAGTAGTCAATAAACCCTTAAGGTATTTAATGAGTTGAAAAAGGCCATGAAACCAATGAAACACTCATTTATGTTTAAAATATAAATAGAATTCATGCCAAGAAAGAGAAAAGGTGTTCATAGAAGTTGCGATGATGCATAAGGTGGAACTAGACCTCATGCCTAAAATGTGATTGTTCTTGAGTCCCTACTTTAGTGATTGTTTAAGTGAGCAGCCAAGATCTTCAATCTGCAACACCAAATACCTCCACATGAAATAGAGAGAAGCAACAATGAAAGATGTTATTCCACCAAACAAAAATTACAATATGATACAATATGATCAAGTGCTCAAGATGCAAAATATGCTAGAGATTCCTTGCTTATAATGGTAAGGTGAGAGATAGGATTATAAAATATTATGAAAAGTGTATTAATCCTATCACATGAGACAACTAACTCATAACTATTAACTACCTAGGATAATACAAAGTCTAGATAATACAACTAATACTTTTAGAAGAAATCTTTGTTGCAAGTATGGATGTGTGTGATGGTGTTGTCATTAATGTTGTCATTGATGTAAACATGGTTCAGGTTGCTTACAGATGGTACTTGTATAATTGAGATATTGTAGAAGTGCTTAGAGTACATGGATCTATATTTATGAAGTTGCAGTTGTGTTTTTGCCTAGTGCTTTTGAGAAAAATTGAGAAATAATGAAGACAGTGTTGAAGTGTGTGTTCTGAGTGTTCTCTAGTATTGTGATTTTCATTTCTTCTATGTTGATCCTATGCCTATGTGGATCTGTAAGTGTGTTCATGAGCTTAAATGGATAATATATCCCAAGTTTTAGCTTCTAGTTTGATAGAGAGCAAAATATATGTTCATCGGTGTGTGAACTGGTTTGGCAGTGTGAGAGAAGGGGGATTCACTACTCACGATTTCTCTTCACTCAGAGAGCCTCAGGGGAAAACTGCCCTAAACTACCTCAAAAGACAACAGTGAGAGTTCTAGAACCAAAAAAATCAGGTCACAAAGATACTCTAGACAAACTATCAAGTTCTCAGCCAAAGGACATCAACATAGAATGCAGATGACGACACAGTGCATTGGCATCTCATACAGACTAGAGAGCAAGTTTATCATAGAAAATAGAAAAGTGGCTACTCGCAAGCTGATTGCTAAGAACTTCTGGAAAGTGATAAAGAAATAGAATGTGATAAAGGAAATAGACTGAAATAGAAAAGATAAAGACAAGGAGAAGAAGGGAAAGGAAATGCTTACAACCATGTGAATGATGAATTTTCCAGCATGTGAACGTCTTCAATACCTGTACCCAAGAGAGAGAGACGGTGTTGGGGCTATATAGGGGTTTGCCTCAGTCAAACCCCCATTTTGGTGTTCCCACATCCATGGACAACCAAATAGATAGAAAAGTATGAAATGAAGTAAAGTACACAAAGACACTACAAAACAGTGTTATGCTACTCAACCAAATAATAGAGGGAGGAGTGAAATCTTACCACCCCTGCCCAAAGTGCTCAAGGCTAGTGGGGGAGAAAATGAGAGGAACTCAAGCCTCTGTTGTCGTGGTGTTTTGTTCCACACTTGCTCTACTTAAGTGATGGAGTGTTGATGTTGCTGTTGTGACGTGTAAAGTGTTGAGTTATGGATGGAGAAGTTTCTTGGAGCTTGTGGGGAGATTGTAGAAGGAAGAGGAGAGTCTCAAGATGGTCCAGAGATCAACCAGCCATCAAATGGAATGAGAACAAGTGAATATGAAGGAAAGAGGAAGAAAATGGCCATAATCGGGTCGATCAGCCGAAGAGGGTGTTACAAGTCAACTCCCAATGGGAATGGTAATGCCTCTGCAGGCTCTGGGCATGGGAATATGTCAGGGATGTTAGAATGTCACTCAGACATCTCTGCATTGTGTGGGTGTCCCAAATAAAAAATCCTCAATCGAAACTTAGAACGAGTGCCTAGTGGAATGAAGATAGTAGGATTATGTGGAATTAAGCCTCTGAAGTTGGTTTTCTAAAGTTTCAAAGGATAAAAGGGGATTTGCGTTAGGGGTGCAAATCCATGTTCATATAGGAAGAACTACTTGTGTGTGGACTGGGAGAAATTTTTTGGCTCTGTGGTTTTAGATCTTGCGGATCTGGGAAATGATTCTTTCAGATGGTTTCTATATTCTGACAAATTTTTTTGTGATTTGGCACTCTCGAAGACCTGCTCTAGAGCTCTTGTGTTTTGTTGGTTGGTCCAGTTGGACTGTTGAAGAGTTCTCTATGAATGAAGTTTTTTGTAATTGTTGTAGATGTACCTAAATCATTTTTAGAGATAAAATCTCTAGTGAAGCGTGTCGATTGATCCACGTGTTATCATCTTGCTGGAGATGTCTGTACTTCAAATATCATTATTGTTTTCATTAGGTTTAGCTGACCTGGTGTCTACACATTACAATAATTTTTCACATCGATTTAAGAAAGTGTGTGATTGATCCAATATTTTGTTTGGGTCCTAAATTAAATATGTAATTGGTCCTCTCTCATTCTTATCCAGTGTGGGAATGTTGAGTAGCTGAGCTTGTTTGAATTTGTAAATGAAATGGTATAGCTGACCTTGGAAAAAATTTCTAAGGTTGAATATAGTATAAAATCAAATCAATTAGTAGCTAATTTGATATCCATCCATCCACAAATCGAGTAAGTAAGTGAAGTGTGTGAACAAATTTGAAAAGTAGAGAGTGGAAGATCGAATTGAGGCAACAATACTTTAAGGTGTTAGATTCCTGAAAGTAGTGAGTTGATGGTGTCTACAATCTTTTGATCAAGTTGCGAATGAGTGGAACCCTAGTGGTGGATCTTCAATAATCCTTTCTTTTTCTATAGGCAGTGAGCCTCCTTCTGGATAGTGAGTCCTTTGTTGGTAGTAGCCTTCGTATCTGGGCAATGAGCCTTTGTATCTGATATTGCATTACTACTATATTGTGATTTAATCCTCACCGTGGTTTTTCCCTCATTGGGTTTTCCATGTAAATCTGGTGTCTTTGGTGTTTTCTTTTTGTTATTTTCATTTCATGTTTACACCTAATAACATATTGAAGTTAAAGTGAAAATACTAAGTTTAGAAGTATAGTGATTTGATGCAACTGATTCACCTCCCCTTTTATTTGTCTTGTGCATTTCAACAATTGGTATCACAGCTTTGGTTCCTCAATGAAAATATTAACCACTTGAGTTAGATCAGATTGTGCACAAGTTGCATATTCCTATTTTTAATGGAGCTTATTATAGTGAATAGAAATAAGAAATGAGAGGTTATTAGATTTCACTTGGTTTCAATACCTGGAAAGTTGTGGAGATAAATTATGTGATACCAGTAGCTGCTCCTTCCTCTGCTGATGAGATTGCAGCTTATGAGGAGAATGAAAGGGTAGGGTATGCTATCTTCAGTGCTCTATCTAAAATTGGAAGAACAAAATTTATTTCTCTAGCTACTGCTCATGAAGTGTGGGTAAAATTGAAAGACATCTATGAAGGGAATGATAGAGTAAAAATGTCAAGGAAACTAACTGCTAAGCAAAAATTTGAGAACTTAAGAATGGCATATGGAGAAGACATTGCAAGCTATTAATAGAGAGTTGAACTTATAGAAACTTAAATCAAGAATCCAGGTGGTACCATGTCAGATGAAGATATAATTGAGAAGATCTTAATGACCCTACTAGACAATTACAGTGAAAAAGTATATGCCCTTGAAGAATCATATGATCCAAAGACATTTAATAAAGGGAATCTATTCGGTGTCTTGACTACATTTTAGATGAGAAAATTTGCAAGAGAGAAGCAGAAGACGTAAACAAATTTTAAAGTAATGAAGATAGGAGATGACCTAGATGATGACGATTTAGAAGATTTGGAAGAAAATTTCACAAGGAGATTGAAGAAAGGTACTAGTAAATACATTTAGGTAAGTTTCCTTTTAAGTGTTTCAGTTGTGGAAATATTGGTCATTATGCATCAAGATTTCCTAATAAAGCTACACACAAGAAGAAAAAAGACAATAACAATAATCACAAAGACAAAAAGGATAAGAAGTTCAAGAAATTATATTATGTCAAAGAAGATGCAGGAATTTCTGATGATGAATCCGACTTCGAGGACAATAAAGATGGATTTTGTTTCTAGCTCTATAAAATAAAGTTGTATCCGCTAACCATGGAAGATATACAAAGGAATATAGTCTAGAGAGCAAGAAGGATGAAACAGAAGGTACGTTGGTAACTGCTTTACATGCTAGACAGGATGAATACTTTTTGGTAATTGACAGCAGATGTTCAAATCATATGACTAGAGATAAGAGTAAGTTCACTAAACTTGAGAAATATGATGGAGGGATAGTTATGTTTGGAGATGACTTTGGTGCTAATATTTTTGGTAAAGGAAAAATTAGTTCTGATAGAAAACATAATACTGATGATGTTTATTATGAATCTAATTTTTGGATTTGATTGTGTCATTTTTTTTCCATCAACGTTTCGAATCACACTACGTGATTCATCATCAGAATGAAGGAGTGTTGAAAGATAAGAATGATAAGTAGTAGACCCAACAAGAGCTAAAAAGAGAGAGGGAGGGATAAATGGGGCACAACGTTCAAGGAAAATGAGGAAAAAGACAGAAAAATAAAAGGAAACAATAAAGAACAAAACAAAAAATAAAAATAAAAATTTAATAGTAATAATAATAAAACTCCTCAAGCAATATAACAATAAACGCTAATAATAACTTATTATTAATAATATTTTGTTATCACAACAAACTATTAAGACTAAATATAGTCATAATAGTGTTTGACTATTAGACTTTATTTGTCTTAATAGTGTATGACTATTAATAATTTAACAAACTATTATTAATACCTAGTTATAGGTATAATAGTCATAATAGTAAAACACCGTTAAGACTAATAATAGTCCTAATGGTCACCAACTATTAGGCATAAAATTGTCTTAATAGTAAAAAACTATTAAGACTAATACAGGCAAAACTAAATACAAAAAATAATAATCAAAACAAATTAAAAAGAAAATCCACTAAAACAAGATCGAAAATAAAAGTAGGTTAAAGCCAAGAAATGCAAAAGGCTAAGGAAGACACAAATGAGAGCAAAAGAAAAATTTAAGAAGCTTAATAGTCTTAATGGACACCAACTATTAGGACTAAAAATAGTCTTAATAGTCAAAAACAAATATGACAAAAACGAGCAACACTAAATACAAAAAATAACAATCAAAGTGGATTAAAAAGAAAATCAGCAAAAACAAGACCCATAAGATAATAGGATAAAGCCAAGAAATGCAAAAGGCTAAGGAATACATTATTAAAAGAAAAATAAATTTTAAGAAGCTTTAAAAGCAAAAGAATAAAATAAGAAGATTAAAATAAACTAAAAGAAATAGCTCAAAAATACAGATAATAAAGAAAAAAGTAAAGTTAGAAAAGAAATAATGCCAAATACTAAGGAATAAGTTAAAGAAAAAGCTGGACAAAAAAACAAGGGGAAGGAGAAGTACGACACTAAAGGAGGAAAAAGGAGGCTAAGGAAGGAGAGGACATAGAGGACTTAAGAGGGGTGAGGGTGGTGGTTTCTAAGATTGGAAAGTAAAGGTTGCTAGGAGAGGCTAAGACTCCAACCCTCATCACGATTGAGGTTGGTGGGATAATTACTAATCTCAATGGCTTCCTTGAGTTTCCTTTTGAAGAAATTTTCTTCTATGCACAAAACTTAAAAGTCTTCTAAGAAAATGTGGTGTTTGCTTAATGAGGAGTGCTTAGAAAGAGCTAACTTGAGGATCCACTCATGCTTAATGTTAGCACTATGCTCCTTAATTCTAGTGCTAAAAGAGCAACCGATTTATCCTATATAGGGGGTACCGCAAGAGCACAATACCTTGTAAACTCCTAAGTCAAGAAGAATATTATTTGTGTCCTTGAGAGGAGGGATGAGGTTTCTAACAGTGGAAATGGGCTTAAAGGCACACAAAAGACCTTTCTTGAGAAGGATCTTGGAAATTTTGTGGGAGATACCTTCAATGAAGGGAATGGAGACACAATGGGGGAGATTTGGTTTGGAGGCATCACGATTGGAGAGAAAAGAGGTCTTGGTTTGGTTGAGGCTTTACATATTTGCTTGCTAGTGAAACCATTCAAGCTGAAAACCTTGCGAAGATGAGCCAATTCTTGGTAAGTTATCCTCATCACAAATCCGATATGCTCTCATGGCAAGGGTTTTAAGGACACCAATTTTTTGGCTAGGATGATGGTGAGAGGAGGGGTGGAGGTAAAGGTCGATGTGGGTAGCTTTTCGAAAGAAACGACGGCCTAAGGACCCATCAGATTTTTTAATGAGCAAGACATCAAGGAAAGGAAGTTGGCCATCAACTTCAAGCTCCTTGGTAAAGGAGATGCTTTGGGTTATGTTGTTGAGATGGGAGTGGAAATATTCTAACTTGTCAAGACCATGCGGCCGACACACATTAGTGTCATCCACATATCATTTCCACCATTTTGGTTTAAGAGGGTAAGAAGAAAGGGTAATGTTCTCAAAATGCTCCATGTAAAGGTTTGCGATGACCGGAGAAAGAGGAGAACCCATTGCAATGCCATCCACTTGTTCATAGATGACACCTTAGAAAGAGAAAAAAGTGGATTTGAGGCATAATTCAACCAGGCAAGCAATCTCATCATTTGATTTCTGCCTAACAATCTCAATGGAGTCAGGAATGGGGACCTTGGTGAAGAGAGAGACAACATCAAAGCTCACCAAGAGATCATCCCTATCTAGGTGGACATCCTTGCTGAATTGGACAAACTGGGAGGAATCCTTGATGTAGGATTCAAAATTACCCACAAGTGGGGCAATCAATTTAGCAAGAAAGGAAGCTAAACTGTAAGTGGGTGAACCAATGGTGTCAACAATAGGCCTCAAAGGAACACCAACTTTATGAATTTTAGGGGCTCCATTAATGTGAGGATTCACCTTCTTGGAAGGAACCAAGCGCTTTTTTGTGGCATCATCAAATGATGAGCAAGACACCATAGATTTACATTTTCTTAAAAAAATTGAGCAAGGGTTGCGAGAGAGAGCTTTATAGCTTTGCTCATCCAAAAGAAGAGCAAGCATTTTAGAATTATATTCATGTTTGTTCATGATGACCATTGCATTGCCCTTGTCAGCTTTGCTAATGATTATATCATTATTACACAATAAATTGTTGAAGGCAATAATCTCAACTTTGGGAACGTTACACTTAGGAGGTTTGGCATGACGGAGGGCCACAGCGCAATCTTGCCTCACTTCTTCAGCAATGTGGGGAGAGTGAACAAGATTCTTGACTTCAATGAGGAAGTCCTTGTGAGGAATGGTGCGAGGGGAAAGGGCAAAGCCAAGACCTCTATTAAGAAACTTTAAGCCATGGGGATTTAACCGATCATTAGAAAGGTTCACAACTATTTTGGATTCCCAATCAAAAATCACAGAAGGAGGCGGATTTACAGAACATGGAAGAGATGAGGAGATGACAGAAGTATGGTTAAAAGATGGTTTGACTGAGAGGGGAGAAGATTGAGGAGAAGAAAGATCCAATGGAATACCATCGGGAGAGTAGGTAGAGCAGTTGTTAAGAATAGAAGCCTCCTCAAAGGAATGGAATACCATCGGGAGAGTAGGTAGAGCAGTTGTTAAGAATAGAAGCCTCCTCAAAGGACACGCGAGAAGATGAAGAGGAGTCCAAGTGGGAGCAACTAGCGTAGGGTTGTGTGATTGGGTGAGGAACTTCATCAAGAGGGGCTCAATGTTGAACCAAAATAGGGTGAGAATCAAAGCAATTAATGTGAGCAATTAAATTTGAAGAGACGGGAGATAGATTGTTAAGCGTACTTGGTGATCTGCGATGAAAATCAGTAGGAGAAGACCGTTTGCTAGCGGAAACTAGGGAAGAACCGTTGGAGTCTTGCGAAGCCAATCTCTTCGAGCAGTGATCTAGAGACATGTGAAGATAATCTGAAGGAGGTGAATGTTGATTGGAGGGCACCTAGAAATGCTCGTTGGAATCTAGCACAGTCGATCTCCATGGGTAGTGATCACCGATGATAGTCTGCTTAGAAGTGGACGTGGAACTCTAAGACACCACGCCAGAGGCACAAGAGGTGGGAGGACAAGGTGGTAGTAGGGGAGGAAGGATCAGACTGGCCAAAAAGATGGGGGAAAATCCAAAGGAGCTCCCAGGGATGGCGAAATGAATAGGAGGAAGAGGGGTGTGAGTGCCATGACACACGAGAGAGATGACTCTACATGCCACCCGATTGGAGTCAGAAACAATAGTTTGAGATGGATGCCACCAAGAGAGGAAGAAGATGACTGAGGAGGAGAGGGAGGAGAGAGGTTAGGCAAGGGACGTGGTGAAGAGAAAACGAAGAGCGTTTACGCTGCAAAGCTTCAAATTTTCTCTACTTATGCCTAACACAAATGTTCTAGCGTCCCACAGCTTTGGCATGGGAATAAATGTTGAGGTGGACCCAAAAATCAAGATGTAACACCGAAGCTAGCTCCAAGTGGAGAAAAAATAGCCTAGAATTTAGATGGGCAATAGTCGATTTGGTAGATTTAATGACCAAATGAAGAAGAGATAAAGCTGCCTAAAAGAAAATATGCTTTGGTGCGTTGGCTCCAAAGATGATGAGATCAATCTAGGATCTCTGCATCTTCTTAGAAAAGTGAGGTCTACAACTTTCTTTGAGAGCTTAATCCTTAGCAACTCTATCTGTTTATCTTAGAAACATAGTTCCCTCCCATGAAGGGTATCGATTAAATCCAGAAATCAGATTTAAACAAACAAGATGGATTGTGGAAACTTGATATATTGATTTTTATTATGTAAAGGGTTTAAGGCATAATCTCTTAAGTGCTGGAAAAATGTGCAGCAAAGGTTTTAAGCTTGTATTTCAGGATAACACTTGTGAGATCAGAAAAGGATCGAGAACCATGGTAGCGGCTAGAAGAAGAACTAATGGAAACATATATCAGCTTAAAGGTTGTGATGGTCAATGTTTTATTTCTCAGATCAATGAGAGTTGGCTCTGGCACCGGAGGATGGGACATGTGAATTTCGATAATCTGATTAGGATCAGTTCTAGGTAAGTTGTCAGAGATCTACCTAGAATCACAAAGCCTTCAGATTCAATTTGTAGAAGTTTCTAGTTGGGAAAACAAACAAGAAATAATTTTAAAATAAAGGAACAATCATCTACTAAATGCTAGAATTAGTCCATACAGACCTTTGTGGTCCTACAATAACATGAAGCCTAAATGGTGATGGGTAATTTATGCTCTTGATTGATGATTACTCTAGGATGATAGGGGCTACATTTCTTAGTTAAAAGGCTCAGGATCTTGATAGATTCAAGGTGTTTAAGGCAAGATTAGAAAATGAGGAAAACCTTAAAATCAAATGCTTAAGGAATGATAGAGGTGGATAATTTACATTTGGTGATTTTAATGCATTATGTGAAGAGCATGGTATAAAGAGACATTGTTCTACTCCAAGAACCCCTCAGAAGAATGGAGTTGTGGAAAGAAAGAATTAGACTATTCAAGAGTTTTCCAGAACTATGATGAAAGAAGCAAATGTTCCTAATGTGTATTAGAGAGAAGCAATCCACACTACTATTTACATTGTTAGAAGAGTTCAGATCAGAGGTAAAAGCACTAAGACCTGTTATGAGCTATGGACTGGTAAGACTCCTACTGTTAAATACTTTAAAGTATTTGGAAGTAGATGTTACATTAGAAGAGATGATGAAAATCTTGGAAATTTTGATGATAGATGTGATGAAGGAATTTTTCTTAGACATTCAAATAACAACAAAGCATATAGATGCTTTAATAAGAGACTAAGGAAAATAATTGAAAGTGCTAATGTAAAGGTTGATGAAGCTACGTATAGACGAGTGCAAATAAATGAAGTTGAACCTAATGATCCTATATGTGGGAAAGTACAAGAAGAAGAAAAGGAAGAGAAAGAACAAAGTCATGAAGAAGAAATTCTAGAACCTGCACCTAAGACTCCTAAATATGTTCAGAGAAATCATCTGGAGGAACAGATAATTAGAGACATAAGTGAAGGAGTGAAGACAAGAAGAAAAGTGGTTGAGGTAAATTTGTGTTTACTTTCTAAGATAGAACAAAAGACTATGGGTGAAGCATGTAATGATGTAAGTTGAGTTAAAGAGATGAAAGAGGAACTACAACAAATAGAGAAGAATGAGACATGGGAACTAGTCCCTAGACTTGCAAACAAGAATGTAACTGGTTCAAAATGGGTTTTCAAAAACAAGCTAAATGAAGATGGTGAAGTGGTAAGGAATAAAGCAAGACTTGTATGTAAAGGATATTCACAAGTTGAAGGAATAGATTTTGAAGAAACTTTTGCACCTTAGCAAGAATGGAGGCCATTCAGATGTTCTTGGCATTTTTAGCTCATAAAGACTTGAAAGTGTATCAGATGGATGTCAAGTCTACATTTATAAATGGAGAACTAGAAGAAGAAGTATATATGGAACAACCAGAAGGTTTTCAGCTGTCAGAAAAACCGAACATGGTTTGTAAGTTAAAAAAGGCATTATATGGACTTAAACAAGTCCCCAGAGCTTGGTATACAAGATTGGATAGATACTTGACAAAGCAAGGATTCAGCAAAGGATCTGTAGACAACAATCTTTACTTCAAGGTTGAGAAAAATGAGATGTTGATAGTTGTGGTATATGTTGATGACATCATCTTTGGTGGAAATGAAGGTATGTGTAAGAAATTTGCTGAAGAGATGCAAAAAGAATTTGAAATATCTATGATTGGTGAGTTGAATTTCTTCCTTGGACTTCAAGTAAATCAAACTAACAAAGGGATATTCATTTCACAATCCAAGTATGCTAAGGAATTGTTAAAGAAGTTTGGAATGGATGAATCCAAGCCGTTCTGTACCCCTATGGTAACCAGATGTAATTTGAGTAAGAATGATGAATCTGTTAAAGTTGATCAAAGCATGTACATATCCATGATTGGTGGACTATTGTATCTTACTACTACTAGACCGGATATCATGCATGCAGTATGTTTAGTTGCAATATTTCAAGTAGAACCTAAGGAAGCACATGTTACAATTGTGAGGAGGATATTCATATATCTTAAAGGTACTCTAGATTATGAGCTAAGGTATCTGAAGGACAATGATTTCACATTGAATGCCTACACTAATTTAGATTATGTTGGCTGTGTAGATTACCATAAGAGTACAGGTGATGGTGCATTCTTCCTTGGAGGAAGATTAGTTTCATGGTTGAGTAAGAAACAAGATTCAGTTTCTTTATCCACTGCAAAAGTAGAGTATATTGCAGCATCATCCTGTTATACACAAGTACTTTGGATGAAGAAAACCTTTATGGACATAGGTGTGGTGAGTGATGAACCAATTTCTATATTTTGTTACAATGTGTAGTGCCTCTCGTGTTATTGATACATTATGACACTATTTTGTGTGTGTTTTGATACTGTTTGGTTTATGGTTACGTTTTGATGCATACTTGATACTTTGATAGACATTTGTTTCGTCATGTTGTTTGGTTGGTAGACATTTCTGCTTCTTTGCTTATGATATTTGGACACATGTGTTGGATATTTATGCTCATGTTGTTGTTACTGATCGCTTTATGATGATGAAGTTGTTTAGATTTTGATTATTGTTTATGATTCGAGTGAAAGGGACAGTGTTGCATCGCTCATCCATGAGTGCCCTGCCTCACTGCAATTCTCTTTCATAGTGAGCTTGATTATGAGTTTATATGTATATGTATATGTTGTTTCGACATTTGATATTATGAAGGACTGCACGTACCGGGTGTCGAATCCACCCGCATTGTCGGGTCTGATTGTGCCCTACATACCCAATGCTTTTGATGTGGTTAATGAGTTGATAAAAAAGTACCCCCATCTATGTCTGTTGTTTCATCATTTTTTGTCAATGTCATCTATTTGTACCTCATTCTTGTGGGTATTTCTTTATTTTGAGTTAATTATTTTCATGGTTTTGGTAATGTTTGTTAAAGGTTATGATTATGGCTATTTTGATATCACTAAATAAATTGCTTCAATTAAATGATATTCTTTGAAGAGGATAGTTAAATGATTAAATTGCATTTGTCGTGAATGTCATTTATTCTTATAGAAAATAAAATTTGCTAGATAATATAATTAACAATTACTTATTTTAAGCGGACATTAATTGTCTTATTAATATTACATATTTTAAATTATTTATGGTATACCATCTAATTTAAATATAAGTAAATCAATAAGTTGCGTTTATAAGATATTTAATTAAAATATTAGGAATTATTATTATTGTGGTTAACTATAACATTGAGCATTTAATTTAATATTAAATTGAAAATTTAATTGTAGCATAGTTAAATTATTTATTAATTTATTTTAGATAATAGTTATTGTCATAATGTTAATTATATTTTAACATGAAATTATATTGTTTAAATTTCTGAAGAAATAGTTAGAAATAGAAATTGGGTGAAAATGCCTATTTCAAAATTGGAAAAGAATGAAATTTATTGCAAGTGGTTATTTTCATGTGGAGTAAATTTCGGAAATTGATGGCAACTTTTTAATTTTTAATTTTTCTAGATTTCATATCCAATTTGGTGGTTTTTCAAAAAAGCAGACAGAGGAAAGAAAATTCGCTCTGCAATTCATTTTGAGTTTTCTGGAAAAATTGTAACTCTGTATTTCTTTTGAAAATAATAAAAAAATAAGAATATTAGTTTGCTCTGGAAATTGGTTCTTTGAAATTGGATTCGGTGGCTGTGGATCTCAGAAAGTTGAGGAAGTACATAGCTCGCTGGAAGCGTTCCATACAGTAACTCATCTCTGATTATTTATCAGGCAAAGGACTCCAGGTAGCAATAGAAAACTTTATTATCTTTGTTCTTTTCTGTTAAAAGAGAAATGTAATTTGTGAAATCATATTATTTGTTGTCAAAATTTTGTGCAAAGAATAATGTATCTTTGTGAGCAGTGTTCTGTTTTGAATTGTTGTTATTGTGAACCAGCTTGTATTATTTTCTTGTTTAAATTTCATCTGCAATCTATTGATTTCACATACTTCTTTTTCCATTCCATCATCTATTCATTAATTATTTCAATTTTATGAATTTGGCTAGCAAAGCATCTGGAAACTCATTTCATTCTTGTATAATTGTCTCTGCTTGAATCCATTTCGTTCATTGGTATTTCTCAACTAGTTGCATTGTAATATCTTTTTATATGAGATCTTCCTTATTTTATTTTACTTTATGGCTGCATTTCACCATCCTGATTCTTACATTCCAAGGTGGATTTGTGCGTTGGGTTGCACCTGCATTTCCATAGCTTGTGTGTCTTATATATATGTGTGTGTGTGTGTGTGTGTGTGTGTGTGTGTGTGAGAGAGAGAGAGAGAGAGAGAGAGGTTTGTAGATTCTGTATTGGCGTTCGAAATATTGGAGGGCCTTTTTATTATTTTGTGGGGACTGTGTTAAAATGCCACTGGAATTTCCCCCATATTCTTCCCCCATTCATCCCTTACTCCATGTTGTTTGGTGCCCCTTTCACTACCATTCTTCTTTGAATGGTTGCACAAGCCATTATGTTGTTGTGTGCAGCCATTCAAGGAAGGGTCGCGCCCTTATACATTACGTGCCATATGGTTTTCATTGTTTATTATATATATATATATATATATATATATATATATATATATAGTGTGGGTCTACAAATAAATCATTGCTCTATTCTTTTAAGAGCTCTGAATCATTCTCTCTAAAAATTTAATGAAGTTTTTAAATGGTAAAATATATATATGTATCGATTTTGTTAGGGAGATATTGATTTATTAAATCTGCTTTTTGGTGATATGTTACAATAGCACTAGCACAGTAAAATGATTTAATTTTAAATTTCAGGTATATATACATATGTATATATATAATTAGATATATGTTTGGGGTTGTGCAAATGTGATTTTTCCATTTATGAAATAATTGAATAGAAATATATTTTTACAAAACTCATATTAGAGTATTATTTTATTAAACTCGTATTTAGGAATGAATATGTAAATTAGATTTAATGATTATGGGAAATTAGACTTACGATTATTCTGATTTGGTAAAATAAATAAAATGAGATAATAAATATTCGTGTAAGATGAGTTTCTGAAAATTTACACAAAGTATTTATATTTAATTTCATAATTTAAGTTAAATTATTTAATTTTCGTAATGTATTTGTGAGTTGGAATGATTTGTAAAGATTGCAGTTTATCTATATTAAATGATTTTAAAATGATGGAATTATTATTTGTTATGCAATATGTTTATTTATGTCAATTTTTATATTGATTGGAAACATTATTTTTAGTTGGAATGATGTATTGTTTAATTGTCATTTGTTTATAAATGAGAAATTTGGTCGATGATCTATTTATTTAAGAAGATTTATATGTTGTACATTTTGTAATCTTGGTTTAGTTCTTTTCTGATGACTTTGAGATTTTGGGGAATCATGTGTCATTTTCGTCCCTGGGTAGATGTTGACTTACCTCCAGAGACTAGGGGAATTTGTGCGTTTACGCATTTTTTTGTTGTATTTATCTATATATTTGTGGATGTGTGCATGGGTGGTACCTTCTTGATTCATGGTTTTTGATTCATTATGTATTCCCGAGATGGTCATGCTTCGTGTGTTTTGTTTAATGATTTTTTTTTATGTTTTTGAGTAATGGGGTACACCCCTTTGCTTGAATTTAGTTTTTGGGTAACCGTAGGGAGAGTGGCTCTTCATGGAGGTCGACGCACAAGCAGTTGTCCATGGAAGATTTCCCTTAATAAGTGATAACCTAATTAAATAATCTAGTGGGTTGGGTTAGTTAAACACATAACAAGACTAAAACATGTGCCTCACCCCTGTCGTTAGTGCTCTCAAAGGCTAAGGATGGGTGGGAAGACTTGGTTGGTAAGGTCACTGCCTTGTCTCCATGAAAGGTACGTGGCTTTGCATGAGTCACCCTATGGGGTGGTGCCTTGAGATAGGTTTTCAAGTTAACCATAGATGGAGGTGACTCCTAGTGTTAGGTAGTATGGTGAATCCATTTAAGGCCATGTGATGACACTCTTCCACTATGTCATTGTCTTCCCTTGATCTTGTTGCCTCTGGAGTATTATTGTTTTTGTTTATTTTTTTTATGTGATCTTGTGTTGGATGGTGTTAGTCTTTTGTGTTTTGACCTTGTTGGATGTGGGTTCTTTCTTATCGACTCCTTGCACGGGGGGTGGGCCTTTAGGTTCACAAGGTCGAGTGGAACGTGCTACGCACCCATTGGGTTCCCAGGTGGTGATTGTGATGCGGAGATCTCAGAGCTTCACACAGAGGAAGATTGTACCTCATTATGTATTTATTTCTTCATTATTGTATTATTCTGGATTATGATGTACACTTCCCATTATTATAAGGGAAGCATCTTTGTAATGTAATACTAGTTTCCCAATGTGTTGTATCTATGGAAACATGTTCCATGAATTTAATATTGAACTTGGAGGTTGTATTGCAATAATATGTTATTCATATATTTCTTTACCTATCTTATTTATGATTGGATGTATGTTATATTTATGTTGTTTCTTATTCACGCTTCTATTATTTATTTTATTTGGTTTTGTATAATGATGTTGTTTGTTGGGTTTGCTTCGAGTAGCACACCATGTTACTCCATGGGACAAGGTTAATGTCATATGGATTATATTAATTTTGATTAATTATTTAATTATGGTTAATGTAATTGATTTTTCTTTCAAAAAAAAATTGTCTTGTTTATTTTTAGTTGGTATGTCCTATGGGGTTTGTGTGGTGGGGCATTAAAAATTGATGTAGTGCCTCTCATTTTACTGATACATTAATCAAAAATATACAAGGCATGACCATCTCATGAATCAAGTATGTATTTAGGAGACGGTCATGCCTCGAGAATCCAATGATGCATCAAGTATCACTTCTTGAGGGAGAAGGTATTGAAAAATGAAGTTAGACTTGAATATGTACCTACCAAGGAACAAGTTACAAACATATTCGCTAAGGCCCTTCCAAAGGATACCTTGGATTATCTTAGAGGGAAGTTAGGGGTTATTGGCCCACCTTGTTTAAACTAAGTGCACATGAAGGTGCATTAGTCCAATGGATTCACAAACTCTTTTGTTTTGGACTGATGATTGAGGTCTACTCCTCAAGGGGAGTAGAGAAATGCATTTTTGTAGTATGTGATGTGGGTGTACTCCAGAGGGGGAGTGAGCAGAATATTTATATGGCAAGAATTTCCTTTTCCATCAATGTCAAAGGGGGAGAGAGAATCATGTGAAAATCTTATGCTTGTGCAGGTTGTCACTTCTGAAAATCATGTATGTTGTCTTTGATGGATTTTCACATCATGTGTTGCCATCAATGACAAAGGGGGAGATTTTTGCAAGTATGGATGTGTGTGATGGTTTTTTCATTAATGTTTTCATTGATGTCAAATTGATGTAGGTTGATTACAAATGGTACTTGTATAGTTGAGATACTGTAGAAGTGCTTAGAGTACATGGAGCTATATTTATGAAGTTTTAGTTGTGTTTTTGCCAAGTTCTTTTGAGAAAATTTGAGAAATAATGAAGGAAGTGTTGAAGTGTGTGTTCTGAGTGTGCTCTGGTATTGTTCTATGCATTTCTTCTATGTTGATCCTATGCATGTGTGGATATGTAAGTGTGTTCATGAGCTTCAATGGATAATATATCCCAAGTTTGAGCTTCTGGTTCAATGGAGAGTATCACTTATTGAGGGAGAAGGTACTGCAAAATAAATTTAGACTTGAATATGTACCTACCAAGGAACAAGTTGCAGAAATATTCACTAGGGCCCTAACAATCAATATTAAACCTATTTATTTCTCCTCATTTCAAAGGGGTATTTTGATAGGTAGCATTGGGACTCACTCTAGCAATGCTAAAAAATTCCTTAAGTCCTATCTTGATGAATTTAAGTCTCATTTGTCTCACCATTGATAACCAATCTAAGAAATATCCAAGTAGTTCCTAGTTTATCAAATTTCTCCAAGTGTTATTCTCCTTCATCTCCCATGCACCTATCATAAGTTGAAAGTTTACAAAAGTCAATAAAATTCGTTTGGTGTGTTTTGGTCATTTAATTTTTTTACTGTGTTGCAAACTTTCAATGTCGAACCAAATATTTAATTTTCTCATTCCTTCTCCCAATCATCCCACCCCTTCTCTTTTCCCATTTGTAATATTTCAAGGTGTGTCCTAACTTCTTTCATAAGTGCAATACCCATATTTTATTCCACATAAAAATATTGTATCATCTTCCTCACATCTAGTCCTTCATGGAACTTTTAAATTTCTCTAATTTCACCTCCTATTTGCTCCAACTACTCCACATCACTCCAAAACTACCATTAATACAACTACCAAATTTTCCTTTCCCACCCAAATATCCTTGCTTACCTTATGGGTGAAAATATTTAATTTAAAATTGATGTTGGATGTTGAAGATTGCCATGTTACCATGAATGTGTTGGTTAGAAATTTTATCATAGGTAATCTCCATGCTAGTTCTAGGCTACCATTTTTATGGATTTCATTGGATCTTAACTTTTTTCACATGTAGCTAGTTCGGATTTGAATTCCCACTAGACTTAAATAGCCAAATATATTGCTATAAATACCAATTTCATTGGTCATTCAAATAGTTGGTCATTCTTTAATATTCTTAAGACTACAACACTATGTAGATTCTAGGGTTCCAAATCTCACATGTCAAATCACCATTAAAGTATCTCATTTTACAAATCATAAAGAGGTAGCTATTGTGTAGAAAAAATGTGTAGCTAAATGTCTCCTTGGTCAATTGTGGATCTTTAAGAAGACTTCAAAGTGACAAAACATGACAAGTTAATCTAAGCTTAAGATTTTCTCTCACTACACTTTCTAGTGTGAATTTAATATTGATTTGATAAGTGTCGCAACACTTTAATACATTACAAATATTTTGTGTAATGGTCATTTCCTTATTGCATTTGTATTTCTATTTTTTTTTAGAGGAATTGTTAAGCATGCTCAATTATTGATATCATATCTCTTTTGTTAATTATATGCATTGTGTATTATGGTGACTATGCCTCTAAAACTCACTATGAGGCACCAATATTTAAAAAAATTGGCCCTCTAAACACCTTAAAATTAATAATATTTGTAACTAATAGTTTATAAATAGGAATTAGAATTATATGCATTTATTGATTTTGTATTTTAATCAAGAAATATCTATGGAAAACATAAATGAATTCATATCCTCAAATAATCATGTCTTGTATACCCATATCTTGTAAACATATAATGGTTTCTTTGTCAACTTAATACATATTATGTGTGTAGTAGGTTAGTCATTGATCTAGTGATAATTTTTTGGGACTAGATTTACATTAGATGTTATTGCAATTGTTTCAATTGTTTCAATTTTTATTTATGATTAAATATTATTTAAGATTACTTATATGAATAACCTCATGGGTCTAGATGAGCTCAAAGTGAAGGATAAATTATCCACTCTCAATAATTATTTTATTATCACTCATTCGTTGTTGATGATCTATTTTACACATTGTCAATAACAATATATTCTTGGCCTTGAAGTGGATTGATCTGTCCAAAAGTCTGAACAAAAAAATTGGAACTCAACAAAGTGGCATCATTGATAGGGAGAGTCTATCATTAGAAAATATTTTGCAAATCCTGGTGATTGTGGAGCTTCCCCTAATGTCTAACTAAATAGTGTAAATAATCATACGCACAACTTAATGGACCTGAAGGTCCTTCATATCTAAGTTGTTTGTTGTTAAAAAAGGGGCTTCATTCAATTGTCAACCAAGGAGTTGTAGACTTAAAATGATATTGGCATTCTATGTGTATTCTGGAATCTTCAATTAATCAATTGAGTACTGATAAATGCAAGAATAATTCAAAATAATTTATATTAAATAAATATAGTAATTAATATGATTATTCCTAGTTGCTACAAGTACCTATTACTTCTATGAGCTACAATTGATTAATTCCTTTGTTGCAGCATGCACTTAACTAAAATTGATCATTGAACTGAATATAGAATTAAGTATTGAATTAGAAATCTCAAAGTAGCAATGAACTACAACATAAACTAAGAATCAAAATTTAGGAATTTAATGCATAATCTAACTAATGAGCTATTATGTGGAATCAATGGTGCCTCAAGTGGCCCTTTCTTGAGTGTTGTGTTCCACAATATAGTTTCAATTAACTCGGCAAATCATATATCAAGATAAATATTTTTTATTTCAATATATTAGGCATCAAAAACATAATGAAGTAACCGTTATTCAATCTAATCTTTTGCAAAGATATAGCATATGGTCTAACATCCTCTCATTATCTCAATAGAACACCTTCTTAAATAGAGTATGTTAGATTTCAATTATTATAAGACTATAAACAAACTATCAAACAAATATCAACTCTTCTAGGAAGATATGAAGAGGAATTGAGTTTTTAAAGCTTGACTAAAATAACCAACTAATAGAAGCAAGAGTGTCAAAATCAAACGATTCTTCATCTTTTAAGAAGACTTCTATAACATAGGACGTGTTGGAAAAATCATCCCTATCATAAATATTGTTCCTTGTTAGAACATACATATTCCTCCTTTAGGTTTATTGAGTGGATGGAATGCCACATGGGTAATTATGTCCATGTTGTCCAACTTCCATCTTCATCCCCTTTTGGAAAAAAATGTCGATGTTGTAGTTGATTGACTCTTCTATTGTATTGAAATGTCATCCATGTGTTGTGGGTCGATAGGTCTTTGTGTTGCAGGGTTAGTCTTATTTCTAAAGGAACATTTCATAGTTAATCATTATAATTAATCAATAAATTCTACTAAACTTATAGACATCAAAAACTCATGCATACATTCATTAATACCACATACTTAACGTTTAACTGATTTGAAATACTTTAGGGTAAATAAAAGGTTTTGATTATGTCTTTAAAGCTTAGCAAACAATAAGATAGAAATCATGAAATTACAATAGGAATCTAGTCTATTCTAAGGCTCATCATTTCCCTCAACTTAACTTCTTGCTTCTCCTCAATAAATTTTAGGGTTGAAGGTTATATTGCAATGCAGTGTCTCTGTAGTTCATTGTTCTGATTACCCCCGAGTGTCTCTCACTTCAATTAAAATCCTTGTTGATCTAATATATTTTACCACCTAGCTTCCTCTATTGCATCTACCTCTTGTCTCCTTCCTGTCCAATGTAGGATAGGAAACATAAGAAGAGGAGGATGAAAGATGAGGGAAATCCAAGTGATTCCATTTTTTAGGGCAACTTTTATGTACTTATGTGCCCTTTTGACTGTTTCTACATAATTGAAGATGAAATGGGGTTCCTTATTTTTAAGCTTTGGCATTAGTTCCCTCCATCTATCCTAAGAAAATTTGAGTGCCTCCCTAATTGTATCTGCTACAAGTTCCTGAAACCTCTTGTAATCCTTCTCCCTATAATCCATTATTTTCTCTTCCACTCCCTCTCTTTCTATAAGATCTATCCATTTATCCACCACTATTCTTGGGTCTCCTGATTCTTCCCTCAACTGAAGAGGGAACCATTTTTCTCTTTCATGATATTCTTGTTGTAGTTTTCCCCTTAGATGTTCATTTTGAATTTAAGAAGATAATGGTTTGAGTTGAACATCTCCCACAAACATAAGTGGGTTTCATGTAGTTTCATAGGGAAGGATCAAGTTGTGTAAATATAATTCATACAATTGATCCTACATTTTAAATGTAGACTATTGGAATACTTGTAAAAATGGTGTGGGTGAATTTAATGTGATAGGGAAGTTACTAATTAGTTGGTTGATCTAAAAACTAAGAATTTTTTCTTGTAGAAACAGAGTATATACCTTAGTTGGAGGTCTACACATCAATAATTGGATTGTCTTGTCCACTATTTCATTTATCTTTACCTTCATTTTTTTGATATTTTCCTCCTATTTATCGATTTTTTTGCATGAGTTGTCAATAACTCTAATTTTCCTTCTCCCAATATTTTTTTTTGTAAGAGAATTATCTTCTTTTGTTCTATAACCCAATACTCATATTCACCACAATAGGGGCATTAGATGTCTTTGGGTGTTCAATCGGGTCCATAGGTTGTTGAGTCTTTTTTATTAGTATTTTAACTATAGCCAATTATGCTAATGTTTCTATCCTTGACCCTTGTTGGTCAAATTTATGCAATTTCTTATCCAATTCCTAAATTATGGCATCCATTTTTATTTCACTCTATTGGTGTCTTTTGAATTGTTCCTCTAAGTTCTTTATTCTTTGCAAAGTTTCCTTTAATTCCTTATTCTCATCTTTCTTTTCTAAAAAAAACTTTTCTTCCTTTTCCAAAACCATTTCCTCCTTAACCTCATTAGGAAAAACAAACCCTTCCTCACAGATAGGGCTATCTTGAGGTCTTTTCTTCTTCCTTTTTGTAAATAGATCCTCAAAGTCAAAATCTATACTACTACTAAAATACAGAGGTTGCAATGTATTTGGTTTCTTCTATTCACTAGGAACCTTTTCCCCTTTAGGTTCCATCTCAATCTCAATCTAAAAAAAAAACTCTTTATGAGTACTAGCCTTCTCCCTTTTAGATCCCTTCTTTCTAAGTTGATTTGATTGCCTCTCTAGTTGTGTCTGATTCCTTTTCCTTTCCTTAGATGCAAAAGGGGAAGTTGCACTCTTTCTTTTTCGCTAGTTGGACTTAGAGGGGCTCTTTATAGAAGAAAGGTTTTTGGGTGCCTCTTTTGCTATAGGATGACCCATGGAAGCTGCAAGCTACAAGTGGTTATTCCTATGCTTTTGGTTCTTCCTATCAACCAATGTTGCAAGAAATTGAAGCGATGGATGATGTGTAGGATTCACTTCCTTTTGATACAACCATAGAAGGATAATTTGCTTCATTTTCCCTATTCAGTTGTTCTACCTCTGGCCTTATAATAACATCATTAATGTTATTGCAAACTAGAAATTATTACATTGGGAAACTAAATTTTGAGACATCTCTTAACTAAAAAAGTGATCAAACAAAAGTGAGATAATGCAAAATAATTTCATTTCCTTTTGTATTTCACATACATTATTTTTAATATGTTACACAAAAAAATTATGAGCATTTACCAATCATTGTTGTCATAGGTGATTGTGGAGTTTAAAGTGTATGGTATATAGGAGAGACTAACTACCATCGTAGGTTAAGTATTTAACTATGTAAGAGGCTACAGAGGCCCACAACCAAGGTAAAGAGTTGTTTGTTTAGTACCTTGAGCTAAAGACTCTAGGTTCTCTCCTAGCAATCTAAACTCATTTCTTGCTGCAATGGCATCCACTCTGACCAAAAATTCTTCACATGTCCTAGGTAGCCTTAAAACTTCTACTACCATTGCTTTTGATGTGTCCACTCTTAACCCTTAACTATAGATTCATCATTTTGTAATGTGCTAACAAATTACTGAGTGATTTCTTCATTATATTTAGTCAACCAAAGGAAATACTCCATCTAACTTGTTTGTTGAAAAATTTGAAAATATTGATGGTCTTCTAGTAATAAGTTATGTGTTATTGGATCCCTTCTTATAATGTCACCTCCCATTCTGCTAGTTGAATTCTATAACTTATAATCTCTCTGAATTCTAAGACTTTGGGTGTTATTGTTTTTTTCTTCCTTTGTACTCTGTAACAGATTATAACTAATGAGTTATATGGAACCCTTTGGGTTCTGAAAAAGAAAATTTGGAAATGGAAAGAAATTTTGAAATTCAAAATGACAAGATAAACCTTATATACTTCCCCAAACTTAATTTGGATATTTTTCCTCAAATAACATGGTACAAAAAGGACACGGAGAAAATATTTCAAAGAAATCATAGATAATGCATGTAATAAATTTGAACTGCATGTAAGATAGCAAGATTTTAAAGAAATCATTAGAATTTAATGTTAATTAAAATAAATAAAAATAAAATTACTTGTGAATGTGGTATGATAGATAGGTGGTGTGTGTGAGGATATTTGATTGTCGTCATGCATCTATGGTTTATTATGATTGACATGATGGAATTGAAATGACAATACTGCAGGCACATGTTCTGAAGAAATACATAATGTAATGAAGGCATGTGTTAAAGAAGGTGGTAAGGTGAAACAAAAGGTTGCATAAAGTATGTGATGATGTGACTTGATGGTGTACAAGAGTGTAGTTGTTACATGTTGGGGTGATGGAAAGTAGAAGGTGATAAGCATTAATTGCTACAGGTAAAAGTAGAATTGAATGGAAGGAAATGGTACAAGGCATGTTGAAAATGTAGTGGAAATAGGTGCTATGGGAAGCTACAAAAATAGGTCCCTCTATATTTACATGCCTTGGGGATGTTGCTATAGTTCCCATTGATTTCATCTTTTTCATGTCTCAGAATAATTATTGGTAATAGAAGATAGTGCATGTGTGTGCATTGTTGTGTGATTGCAAATTTTATACCTATGATACATCAACAGATGAGTTGGTTGGCTCATCGTCTAATGCAGAATTTATTTTCTTTCTTGTCTACTTGGTTGCCACTAAGATTGACATGGAACTATTGTTGTGGATGATTTAAAAATTCCTCCTTTTGTAGTGGCCTTTTATACAACTTTAGTTTATGCACATTGACCAATAATAAAAATCGTATTGAATCTATTGTTGTTAACTAGATGGCTCCATTGTGAAAAACATGTTGAATCTCATAGGGGCCAAGCCATCTAGTTTTTAACTTCCCCTTATGGTCTTCATACCATGATTCATAAAGCAAGGCCCAATCCCCTTCATTGAATTGTTTAGTCTTGATAAATTGATCATGTCATTACATCCTTTATTTTTGTATGATTTTATTATAATGAATTTCCTCCATTCTTATATTGTCAAAAGCATTAATATTATGTAATCTCTCTTTTTTGTGCTTCAGATATATCCATTCCCAGGTGTATTTTTGTATGGAGAGTTTCATATTCAAACTTAATGGGAAGCACAACCTTTTTCCCATTTACCAGTTCATATGGTGTGAACCTTATTGTGGTTTTACAGGTTGTTCTATAGGCCCAAACTACTTCAAGCAATCTGGATACCTAGTCCTTGTTATGTAGTTGAACTTTCTTAGTGAGAATATTTTTGTATCCTTGTTGGTAACTCCCACTTGATCATTAGCCTAGGGATGATAGGGTGTGGATTTCCTGTGTCTAATCTCATACTCTTGTACTAATTTTTTTAATAGATCATAAGTGAATTGAGGCCCTTGGCCTATTACTATTTCTCTAGGAACACCATATCTTGTGAAGATATCTTCATAAAGAAACTTAGTAACATTTCCATTCGTTGAAAATCGTAATGCTTTGACTTCCACCCACTTGGTGAGATAATCTGTACAGACCAAAATATATTCCTTGTTATTAGATGTTGGGGTTATGGGACTAATAAAATCCAATCCCCACTTTTCAAAGGGTGCAATGGTCAATTTTGGAGAGTGGCATTTCATCACTCATAGTAGTTCTTCCCATCCTTTGGCATCTGTCACACCTTCTTGTATACTTGACTGCATCCTTGTGAAGTGTTGGTCAATATTAACCAATGTTTAAAATATTCAAAGTTATCCTTTTAGCTGTAAAGTTCCCTCCACAAGGCTCATCATGGAATACCCTTAGAATATCATAGACTTCATCCTCCCTGATGCATCTTCTCATTATTTTATTAGACCCTGAACAAAGGAGATAACTATCTACCCATGAATAAAAAAAATTTATCTCAACTAGATATATCTTTTCTATTGGTGAGAAATGTGGTGGTGTCTCCCCTAACCCAAATAATTAGCTATATCTGCATACCAAGGTGTATGCACAGAGAGAGAAAATAAATTTCATTAAGAAAGGAGTCATCAACAATATCCTCTATTAATTTTACTAGTAATCTTGAGAGGAAATTTGTTCATACATTGGCCTTCCCTAGTATATCCATAATTGTGATATCAAATTATTGCATTTGTAATTTAACCATATTACAATTTTTCCTCCAACCACTAGTTTATCCATAAGATATCTTACTGTTGTATGGTTTATTTGAATAAAGACAAAGTATCCTATGATGTAATATCTGAACTTATTAATGGAATATACTACTACCAACATTTCCTTTTCAGTGACTGTATAATTAAGCTATGCACCTTGAAGATTATTTCTTATATAATAGATGGCATGTTCTAAACTCCCTTCTTTCAATCCTAAAATAACACCTATTGCAAAATTAGATTAATTTATGTGTATGTGAAAAGGTATTGTCCAATTTGGTCCTAGTAAGATAGGGGTCTTAGTGAGTGTTGCTTTGAGGGCTTCAAATGTGTTTTAGCATGCAAGGGTCCAATAAAATTCCACATCTTCAAAGAGAAGAAAAAATAATGGAATTGCTATCTTAGTGAAATTTTGGATAAACCTCCTATAATAACCAACATGACCAAGCAAGCTTCTAACATCATTTGGATTTTGAAGAACAAGCATAGTTGAGATCACTTCTATCTTGTTTGGGTCTACCTGTATCCCATTTCTATACACAAAGTGTCCCAAGACTATTGCTTCAGTCATCATCATGAAAAAACTTTCATGACTCAAGGAAAGGTTGTGATCTTGACACCTTTGTATGAATTTCTCCGAATTAGTCAAGGCTTCCTCATAATTATTCCCATAAATGGTAAAAGCGTCCATGTAAATTTTCATGAAATCATGTGCAAATTTCGAGAATATATTTAAGACTTCTCTATGAAATGTTGCAAGAGAATTACATAACCCAAATGGCAAGATAGAATAGGCATACATACCCCATGGGCAAGAAAAATTCGTCTTGTCTTGGTCCGTTGGAGCTATTTTAATCTGATTATACCCATCGAATCAATCTAAGGAGGAGAAATATTGCTTCCCTACCAATGAATCTAGCACCTGGTCAATGAAAGGAAGGGGAAAATGGTCTCTTCTTATTGCTACATTCAAATATCTACAATCAACACATACCCTCCATTTACCTCCCTTCTTTATTACAATCACCAATGGGGATACCCATTGGTTGTCAGATATTAGATACATAAACCTTCCATCTAGCAACTTCTGTAATTTTGTCTTGATTGTATCATGCACAACCAGGTTCATTCTTCTTTGATGTTGTCTCACTATTTTTTAACCTTCATTAACATAAATTTTATGCATGCATAGGTGGATATCTATACATTTCATGTCATGATATTCACATGTGAATGCACCTGTGTTTGCTTGTAGCATGGTTAGTAATGAAGATTGTTGTGTAGTTGTCAATTGGTTCTTAACATTTAATTCTCTACCTAAATCTCTATGGTTAAGGATGATGTCTTGACAGAGGCAATGTCAAGGACAACTAAATTGGGATTCCAATTTTGGGGTAGAAGTGTATGATGTATGTGAGGTAAATTAATTAAAATTTCTCACACAACCCTTCAATTAAATTCAACTCCAAGAGGCTTACAATTCTCTGTAACTTGCACAACTTAGTTGCAACTTGCAACCAACCAAACTTCTCATTCAAAATACTAGAAAATCACATCAACATTGCATTCAACCTTTTGGGTTGGGGCTGTTACATGCCCATTAAAATGCATACCAAAAATTAAAATATGAAAATAAATTTCATACACAAAATCCAAGGTTGTAGTGCAACCTTCACACCTGCAATTCACACATATCTATCACAACAACCTCTAAGGGTTGTGGGATTTTCACATGCCCAGTAAATGCAATAAATCTGAAAAAGAAAAAAAAACAAATGATTCTCCACAACCTTTCTCCTACAAACAAATCAATCTCACAACAATCCAGCTACAAACTTCATCTCTACAACTCCAAGAATCTTCAACACATTCGCACACCACCAAAAATATACAACAACACCTTCTTGCAGCCAACCTCTGGTATGCTACACCTAGGTCTCTCCCTTCTTCCCTTTTTGGAAAGACTTAGATGCAAAATGAATGAATTTTTCTTTTTCAAACTCTGGAATTTCATTTGCACCAAATTTTCATCAATTTGGGATGAATTTCATTAAGTTTCATCCACTCCTTCCAAGTGCTACACCATGTCCAGAAAATTTGACCAATTTTCCATTAAAAATCAATAAAATATCCATTAAAAACAAATAACACTAACTCCACCACTCCTAGGATGATTCCAGTGCTTTTATTGAGATTCTTCTTTTTACCAATGAAATAAAATCTTGATTTTTCACTCTTGGGTGCCCACCTCTGGGTTCCTATTTTTTAGGACACCTAGAATGAAGTTTTAAATTAAAAAATTCAAAACAAATAACTCTCCAAAAAGCCACGCATTTGTTTAGATTTTCTTTATTTTTTTGGCTTTTTCTATTATTCACCATTATCCCCACATTCAAATTGAGTCAAATTTTGAAAGCACATTTGAAATTACATTTACAAACATGTCATTGCATTTCCACACACACAAAATTTGAATTTCATAAATAATATGAAATTCCACACCAAAAATGAAACAAAACCAACTCATACCTCTCTTTGGTGATGCAAGATTGCACGAAGCCATGGATGCTCTTGCATTAGTGTATGAAAAAGCTGAGAAGTAGACTCGGAGGTATTTACAAGTAACAATGTAAGAATGTCATATAGTTGTGTTGTTATGGGTCCCTACCATAAGAGTTATGTAGAATATTTGCAAGGACTTCATCTTCATCCTAGGTTTCCAATAGTGGACTACGTTCAATGGTCATGAGTGTATAAATAATATTGATCATCCTCATCAAGGGTAGGCCATGCAGTTTGATCCAAATCATTATGTGGTTGCGTAAGTGGGTAAATGGCTAGTCTTTTATCACATTTCCACTAGAAATGATCATTTTACTAGACCTACAATCGATGAATGCATTTGTAGTAGCCAACCAAGGCCTCCCTAAGATTAAGGGGTGTCCTGCAAGATTTTCTTTAGGTTGTAAGACCATAAAATTTATAGGGTATTCCCATGATTCTAGTGTGATGACTAGATCTTCTATAATACCCTTTGGTTTAATAGTTGACCTATCTACTAGTTCTAAAATAGTAGGTGTAGGTTGGAGTTCCATTAATTGAAGTTGTTTCATGGTTTCTTTTTTCATAACATTCATGGCTACTCCTAGGTTAATTAAGGTATTTTTAATGAGAGTTCCATTGATTTGGAAATCTACTACAAGGCTCATAGGTCTTTTTATATTTAGGAATGCTATATTTCCTAACATGATGTCAGGTAGTTGTCCTAAAACATGCACAACCTGGGGGTCCTTCCATTTTCTGTCTAGTTTTTTAAGGCATAACTCACACAATTTTGTGTATATTGGTACTTCCTTAATTGCTTGAATCAGGGGTGTTTTATGCAAACATTCCTAAGTTGGCCCAATATGTTAGATTCAGTTCTAGAATGTTTCTTTTGCATCATTAGTCTTTGAAGGACCAGATTTGTGATGTTTTGCTAACTCCTACTCTGTTTAGGTTCCTTTAGTTGTTTCTTCCATAATTTCTACTAGGGGCTTCTCATCAGTAAGCTTTGTAATGTGAGGAGATGAAGGCCCGACTAGAATTTTCCTTGAATGAAGGTAAAAATAACTCACCTCAAACCCATAAGTTGGGTATTGGATGGAATCATTAGTATAAGCCTACTAAATAGGCTTGTTGTTAGGCTTAGGTGTAGGTTGGGATGGAAATTGAGGTGCTCTTGGTTGTGATGGTGTGACCATGGTTGAATTTTGCACTATAGTAGGTTGTTGTGGTTGTGGGTATTTTGTATTTTGATTTTTCCTTTCTTGATTCCCATGCCACTCGGATGGCCATTGATTCTACTAGGGTGACCACTAGGAATTATAATTTAGGGTCTGGTAAGGTTGAGGTGGCCATAACTCCTATTATTGTTGAGTCCAATTGGGTGCTTGGGCCATTGGAAATTATGGATTTTGTGTATTAGTCTAAGATTGAGTGTTCCAATTTGGAAAGTTTTAAATTACCACCCAGAAATGACATATTGTAAGATAATGGGTTTGGAGGCATACCTTGTCTTCATTTCCAATGTTTCTATTGAAGAATGTAAAATACTTGACCTTCATCCTATAGGGCTTGAAATTCAGATTTCCCTTTCTTTTCTTTCGAAATGCTAGCCAAATTCTTTCATTTATAGTTGATCCTCTTCTAGCGGCAATGTGGATAGAATTCAATTAGGGTTGCTTCATATTCTTCCTACTTCTTTTTTATATGAAGGGTGTTCAATTGGGTAGCCAGGTGGTTGATGATTTCCTCCATCATATTGGATAGTAGGTTACTAAGTTCCACCCTTGAGACCCCATTGGATGTTTTATTGAAGGAAGAGGTTCTATCAAGCCTAGTTTTTTTTATTGATGATCTGGAATATTTTCTACACACCTTGCAAATCTCTTCAAAATTTGATTGAGATATATCTCTTTCCCCTATGATGTTTAGAGAATACATACAATCTTCATGAACTCCTCGCAAAAATACCAATTTTAATGACTCGAGAAAGAGCTTATTGTGATGTGATTTCTTCAAAATAGAATTAAATATTTCCACATAATCCTCAAGTGGTTCATCTTCTCTCTATGATGTCCTAAATATGTCATCCCTTTTCTTGTCTATCCCTCTACAATAATCTTGATATTTTTGCGAGAATTTGGCCTTCATTGTTTCCTAGTTGGGTATTAAATTTCTTCCCAATCCCATAAACCAGTGCAAAGTCTCATCCTTTAATGTGGCTAAAAATATTTTGAGCCTATGATAATTGTAGTATAATCATAACTACAACACAACACATCAAATTCAAACAAGAATGTGTTTGGGTCCTCAATAACCAAGCAATATAAAATGGGTAGTGTTAAAGGGGGTATGTTCTTAAGATCAACAACCCTCTCTTGTTTTGTTATTGGAAACTCAAATATCACATGCTCTATTGGATTTTCCACCGTTTCATTAGCCATGGTGTTAAAATTCCTTCTGGAAGTCTCCTTTGTATCTAGAGTAGGTACTAATGTGAGGAATGGTTCTTCTTCGTTAACATACCCAATAAGTTCTTTGTTTGCACCAATTCCTTCAAAATATTCATGTATTGAGAGGATAAATATTCCCAGAGAATCTCTCCCTTTGCATATAATGGTTCTTTGATCTTGAAGTGGTGGTTCCTGCACACTATTAGTGAATAGGTCTTTGTTGATTCTTAAATATCTATTCATCCTAACATGCTGAAAAAAAAACTTATTATTTTATGAAAGGTTGATAAGGATTTAAAACATAAATAAGAATCTTGAACTTAGCACCATCCCCAGCAATGACACCAAAAATGTGGAGCTTCCTCTAATGTCTAATTAACTAGTGTAACTAATCATACACACAACTTAATGGACCTAGAGATCTTTCATATCTAAGTAGTTCATTGTTAAAAAGGGGGCTTCATTCAATTGTCAACCAGGGACTCGTAGACTTAAGATGATATTGGCATTGCATGTGCATTTAGGAATCCTAACTTAATTGGTTGAGTACATATAAAATCAAGAATAATTTAAAATAACTTCTATTAAAGAAACAAAGTAATTAATATGATTTTTGCTAGTTGCTACAGGTACCTATTACTTCTATGAACTATAACTAATTAATTAATATGTTTCAACATGCACTTAACACTACAACAAAACAGGAAAATAGCACCTAAAATAGTGCCGAATTCCAGTGTATATCAATCCATGAATTGGGAGATTTGGTTGGCGTTAAATGTGGCGCAAATAGGCATGGTCATCTCAACGCCGAATTTGACGTTCGACGTTGTGTTGGAATTAGCGTCGTAGTTAGCGCCGAAAAATCACAGCGCCCCCATTAGCACCTAAAATAGCACCGGGAAACAATGCCAAAAATAGCACCTCCATTAGCACCTAAAACAACACCAAAAATAACGTCAAAAATAGCGCCTAAATCAGCGCCCAATTTGGCTTCCGGTTTTGCTTCTATGTCTACTCCCATTTTTGCTTCTAGTTTTGCTTCCGGTTTTGCTTCCAATTTTGCTTATGGTTTTGCTTCCACTTTTTCTTCCAATTTTTCTTCCGGTTTTGTTTCTGATTTTGCTTCCAGTTTTGCTTCTGGTTTTTCTTCCATGTTTGCTTCTAGTTTTACTTCCAAGTTTGCTTCCAGTTTTGCTTCTGATTTTGCTTCCAAGTTTGCTTTCACTTTTGCTTCTAGATTTGCTTCAAGTTTTGCTTCCAGTTTTGCTTCCAAGTTTGCTTCCAAGTTTGCTTCCAGGTTTTCTTCCAGGTTTGCTTCCAGGTTTGCTTCCAGTTTTGCTTCCAATTTTTCTTCCAAGATTGCTTCTGGTTTGCTTCTAGTTTGGCTTCCATTGTTGCTTCCTTTTTTGCTTCCATTTATTAATTTGATATGTTTTATTTCAATTTAATTAGTTAAATATATAATGCCTCTTAAATAAATCATATGATTATAGAGTAAGTAATTTAATTATTTAACTCATATGATTAAATAACAAGATAATTGTTTTTTTTTGGGTCAGTAACACGGAATTTTTATATTGCTTGTAAAGACAAAAAAGTACATCCAAAAATCATTGACCACTTTAATATATATAAATTGACAGGTCAATATTTATAAGATCATCATCATATATAACTAAAAAAAGTGAAAGTCAAATATGCTAGTACATCAAAAACATGTCAAAATGATACATGTCCAACCGTTGGCATAAGTGAAAATGATATATGTACAAATGATATAAATAAAATTGATAAATTATGTAACTCAAAATGATACAAGTCAAGATGATACATGTCCAAATTATATAGTGAAAATGATACATGTCAATATGATACAACTCAATAATATAGTATTGTAGGTCGTGAAAATGATACATATGATAGTAACCATGAAAATATTCATCATAACAATATATCAACAAAGATCCATGATGCAGTCTATATGATCATGAATGTCACTGGTTACTACCACCAACTATCTCATCATCATCATCACCATTGTGATCATCATTATCATCATCATCATCATCATTATCATCATCATCATCATCATCATCATCATCATCATCATCATCATCATCATCATCATCGTCATCGTCGTCATTGGCCTCAGTGTCTTCTGTATCTGTGTCATCATCATCCTCTGCCATATGATTTGTATCGGTAGAACCAATATTTTGTGGATCTATATCATATTGAGGATTATCTTGATATTCTGGAAGACCCGTGTTCTACAAAAAAAAACATTTAGAATGAAAAGTTATTATTTATTTCATGCAATAATTTATTTTTCTGTTATATATCTATTATTACAACATATGAGATGAAACCATAATCATATTACATCATATCAAAGTGCACATACCATAATAAAATTTCAAAAACATTACAGCTAATACTGGTGAGTCAGGAGAAACTTCAGCTTTCAAAAACAAAGCCAATTAGGCTGGCAGACTTGTGGATCATGCTAGCATTTCATGGAAGAGGAAGAAAGATGACTATTCAACCATGAGAGCTGAAGATAGAGCTGATATCATGTATCAAAACATTAAGCATGCATTATTCCAACAACAGAGAAGGAGATGATTACTTTGCTTCATTTTCATTTACATAACCATATCATTGCATGGGAACCAAGAAGACTAAGGATGTCCAATTTTATGTGGAGGTAATGGATGTGGTCCAAACATTAGGAGGGGAAAGAAGTTCAATGTATGATCCTGATGAAATTGAGGAAGAACATCAAGAGAGGGACATGAAAAAATAAAATCAAAACAAAGTTTCAAGGATTTTTCAAGCGAGTAAGAGAGCTATGGGAGCAGCCTCATCTAAAATATTTTGAACTAGAGTTTGATACACCATTTAGAGAGCTTGGTTTTCATGGAGTTCCTTTCAAAGCCTCTTCTTTTATTGTCCCTATGGTAAACTATTTGATAGATTTGGTGGAATTACCTTTCTTAGTAATCAATATTAGTGAGATTGAGATTGTTAACCTTGAGAGAGTAGGACTTGGGCAAAAGGAATTTGATATGGCTATTGTTTTCAAAGACTTAAAGTGGGATGTACTCTGCATGTATGCCATTCCTTAATCTTCACTTGATGGCATCAAGGAATGGTTGAACTCCATGGATATAAAGTATTATGAAAGAAAAATGAACTTGAATTGGTGGCCAATTTTGAAGATTATTACTGATGATCCAGATAAATTTATTGAAGATGTTGGTTGGGAATTTTTGAATATGGAAGCTAGTGATTTTGATTCTGATAATTCAGAAGAGTTAGATCAAGGATACAAACCCTCTAATGTAGAAGAGGAATCAAAACCAGATTTCATGTAGCCACCATCACGAGTGTTACAAGCCGATTAACAAGATGGAGGGAATTCTTATATAAGGATAATTTTCAATGTTGCAGGTACCGAATTTAATGCCAACTACAATGGCAACATTAAAATTCCCTAGCAATATTTATGTTAAGGAAATTCTCTTTAGATGCAAGGATTCAAAGCACATCAACCATGTGGTACAAATGATTAAATCCCAGAGACGATTTGTAGCAATGAAAGAGTTTGAAAAGGCAGAGAGAGCTACATTGGTGACTCAGAAGAAACTTTAGCTTTCAAAAACAAAGCCAATTAGGTTGGCAGACATGTGGATCAAGCCAAAATTTGGTGGAAGAGGAATAAAGGTGACTGGAACTTTGGAGGCCCACCATACTAGATTTCAGTATTCAATCATGAGAGCAGAAGAAAGAGTTGATATCATGTATCAAAACATTAAGCATGCATTCTTCCAACCAACAGAGAAGGAGATGATTACTTTGCTTCTTTTTCATAACCATATCATGGCATGGGAACCAAGAAGACCAAGGATTTCCAGTTTTATGTGGAGTTAATGGATGTGTTCCAAACTTTAGGAGGGGAAAAAAGGTCAATGTATGATCCTGATGAAATTGAGGAAGAACAGCAAGAGAGGGACACGAAAAATAAAATAAATACAGAGTTTCAAGGATTTTTCAAGTGAGTAAGAGATCTATGAGAGCAGCCTCATCTAAAATATTTTGAACTAGAGTTTGATATACCATTTAGAGAGCTTGGTTTTCATGGATTTCCTTTCAAATCCTCTACTTTTATTGTTCATATGGTAAATTGTTTGGTAGATTTGGTGGAATTACCTTTCTTATTAAACGTTATTAGTGAGATTGAGATTGTTAACCTTGAGAGAGTAGGACTTGGGAAAAAGTAATTTGATATGGCTATTGTTTTCAAAGACTTCAAGTAAGATGTACTCCACATGTATGCCATTCCTCAATCTTTTCTTGATGGCATCAAGGAATGGCTGAACTCCATGGATATAAAGTATTATGAAAGCAGAATGAACTTGAACTAGAGGCAAATTTTGAAGACTATTACTGATGATCCAGATAAATTTATTGAAGATGTTGGTTGGCAATTTTTGAATATAGAAGCGAGTGATTTTGATTCTGATAATTTAGAAGAGTCAGATCAAGGATATGAGCCCTTTGATGTAGAAGAGGAATCAGAATCAGATGAGGAAGGTTCAGAAGATAAATCTCTTGTGTAGTTAGAGGAGGATGAAGAAGAAGATTCTGAAGAGGAGGAAGGTAAAACATGGGTTGAATTAGAAGCCGAAGCCAAAAATGGAGATAAGGCAAAAGGAGACAAGTCTAACAATGAAGAGGAAAGGTGGCAATGAAAGGTAAAAGCTACAAGTAAGTCTCGAGCAATTGATATTAGAGATTCAAGAGGAATTTTTGCCAAGAGGCATAAAGTCAAATGAATTGAGTTCATCTACATCCTTCTACTATTTATTCATGCACAGAAACGGTCATCTTATAATCATAAGATTTGACCTCTATTTACTCATCCTATGTATCAATAAACAACTCAACACAAGAGATTCACATTGACATATTAACACAACAATATCCAACTAAGTTATTGAAACTTGACTATTGATACCTTGTTCTCCATCCAGATTACAAAATTGTTTCACTCTTTTTTTGTAACATATTCTTTTCAAATTTCTTTGGATGGCGGCCATATTTCTCCTCCTGTCAAAATATGGCACATGGACTAGTTAAACTAATTAATATGCAATCATTTAATTTTTCCAAGGAAATAAAAATATATATAATTTAACATATTAAATATACTTAAAAATGTATATATCAAGGCCTGTACACCTTTTTGGCCACTCTGATGCGTGGAACAAAGTTTCTCAAGCCTAGCCTTGGAGGCCTTCTCCTGAAAAATATACTAATTCAATTTAACTATGCACAAATAATTTAAATATCGTTTAATAAATTTGATATAATCTTATGAGAAAATTCAAATACCTGCGTACTCTCCTCACCGGACTTCCTCTGTGTATCAGACTTCTCATATGCTTTTACAAGCTCTTTCCATACTTTCACACTTACATCAATTGGCCTTTTTTTCTTCCTTAGCTCAGGAGGGATTTTTTTTATTTTCTTTGTTTGGTTGCACCGAAATCTCTTGCAGTTTTGAGACATTTGTAGCTTTATCTTCTTTATAGACCAACCTATGCCAAATTCATTCTACATGTCATGGATAACTACTTTTTGCAGGTGCATGGGTATCTTTGAGAATGGAAAATGTAGATGGTCTTTGAACCGTTGAAGGAATGATTCCTTCAACCTATTCACAAAATTTTTCCCAGTATTCCTCATTCAAACTTCCCCTGAAACCACCTTGTATTCTATCTGTGTATTGTAGCTACCAATGCAATATTGAAAACATGGCATGGTGGAAGAAGTCTATGTACCAAGAGTGGAAGTCTCTGCTCCCTGTTCCACATTCTTAGAGTTTACTGTCACTGATTTCCTCCCTGATATTTTTCTCGATCTAGGACTTGTTGGGGAATCAATTGATTCCCTTTGACACAATTGATTTGTTTGCAATGTTTGAGGGGTGTTACCAGATTGTTTTTCTATGTATCTGGCAAGTGTTGTCTAGTCCACATTAACCAATTTGTTCATTGCCTCTACCCACAATATGGAAGCCAATTCCTCTTTATCTTTGTCAGTCTCATGTCCCTATATATATTTTTAAATTATATTTCTTCTTTTAAATTTAGAAATAAAAAACTAAAAAGTAAAATTCAAAGAAACAATGGAAATATTTACAAATATATAAATTGACAATGAATTACCTCATTATGGCCAAAGTTTGATGACAATGTTCGCTTCCCTCCATTGCTTGACATTTTAAGGCGACCTAGGGAAAATTACTTTTGTCCATTATGTGGAGGCAAATGAAGTACACACTGTCAGGTATGCAAGTTTTCATCCAGTTTGTGGTATGAAAGTTCTGTTTTGTGGGAAAATATGTTTGCTAGGTTTGCTTAGTGTTGATAACCTAGGGAAAATATTTTTGCTTAGTTTGCTTACTGTTGATAACCTTATCATGAAAAATATTTCATAATGCAATCTTGCATGAATTTTTCATGGCATCGGTGAATATGGTGCGGTTGGGAAAAACCAGGCGGTTTCTGCGTTTATTTTTGGCAGTTCCTCAACAATGACCGACCCAATTCCTAGATTTTCCAAGCAATTCACTATTTCCTTGATACTTAGGTTAGGGAAAGAATACGGAGGCATCCTCGCTTCATGCTATAATATTTTGAGCCAAAGCTCAAATGAGTAGGGTAAAAAAGATTTGTTGGTTTCTCAAAGGTTTTACAATTTATAATGATGGGACAATTTAGAGGTTACCTAGACCAGTTAGGCCACAAACCTAGTAAACAATCACGAATTCAAATACAATATAAAGAGTAGTAAACAATCATGAATTCAACCAAGAAAAAAAAATTGTAACCTTACTTATTGTGTTGCAAACCAAATCGAATTTCTCATCAGTTGTTGGTAGCACCCTAATATCTTCCTTCATGCAGCGTTTTTCCCTTTTTTGTTGTTTGATTTATTCCTTCACACAGGAAAGTTTTAAATTTTCAATTTTGATTCATTATTCGACGCTTTAGTCGACATTAGTTAATGCCAACTTTAGCACCGAATTTTGGTCGTTAATGTAATATGTTTGGGACATATAAGGTGGCGTCAAGTGCACCTAATTTAGCACCTATTATTGCTGTATAGTGACTATTTTCATTGTTGTGTATCACAAGATCCAGAGTGTTGGAAATAATTCCAACTCCTGCCTTGTTTTTGTGACCATCATTGTCTTGTGGCTCCTTCATCAGCTCGGTGCAGTAGAGCATTTTTTATTGCGGTCTCGCAAGGTGCTTCATCCTTCTCCGTGGTAGTGCAGTGAAAGCTTCTATGGCGGCACGTGAGTCTTCCTTTTGTTCCTAGTGGTGTTGTAGTGACTCCCACAGTCCTACAATTCTTCTACCATTGGTGTGTGGTAGTGTAGTGACCATCGTTGTCCCACGACTCCTTCATTAGCTCAATGCGGTAGAGCGGTTTTTACCGCAGTTTCATAAGTTTATTTTTACTTCTCGGTGGTAGTGCGGTGAAAGATTTTGTAACGGAATTTTTATTCATAGAGGAGGCCATGGAGAGAGGACATGGATGGCATAGAAATACAAAATCACTGAGAGGAAAGTGGGTGGAAATAGATGAGACAATGGAATCTGCAGATACAATAGAGGCAAGAAGAGAAAGCAATCTCAACCAAAGGAGGAAGGTGTTAATGAATTCACAAATGCTACAACATAGAGGATATAAAGTCATTTTTTTTTCCATGAGGCCTCTAAGGTCAAACTTATTGGTTGAAAATGCACAAGAATGGTGATTAAATGTGATTCTATGATCAAGGGAAAATTTTGAAAATTAGGATAGCCAAAACATGATATCAATATGTCAAATATATGGCTAAAGTGAGGTTTTGTGTTGGATAGCATATTCGTTGAAATGATATAATTGGTGTACTAAACATTATTTACTATGTTGTGTATTATAGGGGTGAGACAAGGCCATGGCAACAGATCATGTCATATCAAATGAGGACACAACGGATGAAGCAGGACATCAGGTACTCAAATTTTGATTTAACTTAGGAAAATATTATTTGATGGCATTTTGTGAGACGTCCATCTGTTTTCATAGTATTCTTGAAATTTATAATGTATTATCCAATCTTGACATAAATTAATGCATGTTGTTGATTATTTTAGATGGAGATTGGAGCAAATGCAAAGCCTAAGCGTTCAACTAGCAAAAGAACAAGATATGTACATCGACATGGACCTAAAACTGTTAAATCACATAGACGATAGTGGGTGGAAGAGGATATGACAATGGATACTACAGACACAAAAAACAATCATACTGAAGAATAGATAGGTCAATACTATAGTACATGGGATGAATACTTTGATAAAATTGTGTTTTGTGGATGTTCTATATGTTGTGGAAAGAAACAATTCAAATGAGCGATTGTACAAAGACATTACATATATGATGAGATTTTTGTTGGTAGTATGCCTCCTACAATCGATTCAAATACAATAGGAATTGTGGTGAGGAATTTTCCAATTTGATATAAATAACATGTATACTTCATTCAAACATTGTTTTATATTATAAATAAATAACTATTTTTTTCTTAATGGATACTTGCAGGATAAATTTCTAGGTTTAAAGTTTCTCGAATCATTGACTTCCAACCTAGAGGGCAATGATCATTTATTAGATGATAAATCTAACAAAAATATGTGCTAATATACTAGCTCAGAAGATGAGGAATTGACGAAAATAAGTAACAAAACAAGAACCAGTGAGAAGATGCATAAGTTTCTTAAAGACAAGGGGAATTTTGACTACATACCCTATGAGAATGAATGTGATGGAGATGATGACTTTCCCCTGAGGTAATTCAATTTTGGGGATACAGCTACATGATACGACCCTCCAATATTCATGGAGTGAATCTAGTCCTCTTTATTGTCCAAAATATACATGTGGGATCCAAACATAGAAACAATTCAGAACAAACCACTAGGAGATTAATTCCATATTATGGTCCATCATATTACAATAGTGAATGGAGAAGGCTAGCGGAATATAAGCCTAGCATGTCAACATATGGTCTAAATTTGAATATGTATACACATTGTCTCCAATTGGAAAGTGGAAAGGAAATGAATAGAGGTCATATTATGTATATAGATGGGTGTGCATACACACACAAAAATATTGCAAGATTTATAAATAGTTTTAAGGGAAGGGACCCTACTGTAAGACCAAATTGTCAATTTGTTGAGGTTATAAATGATAAAGATGGAGATATGGAAAGAGAGGTTAATAGATTTATAATGGTTGAGGCTATTATAGACCTTACCATTGGGGATGATTTATTGATTGATTACCACTTCTTAAAATGCACTCCTGCGTGAAAGAAGAGGGAAGAACAAGGTCTCCCTAAGGGAAGAAAACCAAAGAATAATAAATGAGTGTGGATTGATATTTTATAAACTATGTTGTCAAAATTTTGTTTTATAGCAATTATTCTATAAAAAAGGTAGTCTATAAAATAATGTTCCATTATTCAATTGATGTATATATGTTCATACAATTTATATAATGTCTAATATATGTATTTCGTTCATGTGCAGGTATTTTTCTATGAAGATATTTTGGACCTGAAATGCATATTTGTCATACATTATGATCCAAGATTAAGGCATGTATTTGACGATGCATTAATGGATACTGAGTAAAAAAATGATGGCCAACAAAATGAGAGAGATGGATTACAGAACATCAAAGAAATTCACATCCATGATGATGTTGAAGATGGTTATCTTCAGGCACAAAAAGACAACAATCCAGAGTTAGATGATGTTATGGAAGATAACAATATGGATGGTATAGAAAATGATGATCCAAAAACATCTAGTAACAATATAGATGGTCTACAGTCAAATTTCAATGATGATGAAGATGATGCAGGTCAAGATGAGGATGATGATAATATTAAATACTTGAAAGAACATATGAACATTGACAATGATACACTGGATGACATTGTAGCAGACAATAATGTTAATGACCAAGACTTCTAAATTTTCAGAATTATTTGCAATCCATGTTTAAAAAAGGATAATTCTTATGGCCTAAACTTTGAAATGCTTCAGTAATATTATGTTGTACTTGGAAAATTGAAAGCCTATTTTATTCTCCTAGCAAGCTTTTTTATTTTCCATTATAATTCTAGACCAAACAAAATTTGTGGGGATGGCCTTTTATACCAATAACAATTTGTATGAAGTTCACAAACCTATTTTCAAGCAGTAAATTCCTTTCATAGATAAGTAGTCTCTTTTTTAGGGTAATCCACATGCAAAAAGTAAAAATCACATAAAAAAACAATTGTACAATAGAAAATCAGATTCAATCAGTTTGCCTTATTTCACTTGCACACTTATCTGAAAGACATAGGGTATTCACCATACGTTTCCCTTGACAAATAAAACATGTGATTTCATTTATTTTTATTGTATATCTCATAAGTGACATTTTTGTTACATAATGATGCACTGAGAAAATAATATACAAAAAAATGCAAAGATTTTTTTTAAAATTTAACATGCAACCTACTATGTTGTGCTAAAAGGAATCAAGATTAAGTGGGACAAGAAATAAAAATAATTTTTTGATGATTGTACTTAAAAGTGAATAGGATATGAAAAGTGTGGACAATGATGGTGTTGAAATTGAAAACCCTGATTTTGATGATATTACTGTTTTATGTCATTTGAGATAAACAGCACATACAATTTTATATACATAGCAAATGAAGATTTGAAACTAGTAAACTGAAAATGTAAACACTGTAATATTTTTCCTTAAACAATAATTCACATACTCACTTACAAAAAAGGATGAAGCATTTTTTATTTAAACTATGTTTTATTTAATAGATATAACAGTATAGGAATATTTACAAGTACAATAATATATACATTGTTTCTTAGAAAATAAGGAATATTTCATAGAATAAACAAGTACAAGAATATATCATCATCATCATCATATCCTTAATTACCTATTGCAATATCCTTAAATTGTTCAATCTTTGGTATGAATTGTTGGCAGAAAAAAATAGGACTACTTGGATGCTTCTTCCATTCATTTTGTATCAACATATGTTTGTGAAGATGCAAAAGTTAATAAAATATTAATGCATGTAAATCACAATTATTTAAGTAAGCAACTTTGTTAACTTTATTATTTTTAAATAATTTCCATTTTTATGTTGAACATGTAACAAGGCAAAATAAGCTCAAATTTTCAAAAAAAATAGCAGCTCTACCAACATCCACAATAAATGCTTTACTATATCAGTATATTCATTCACATAATCATAGTATCCAGGCTCAATAACTGATATTCATTCAAATATAAGAAGAAATAAGTATCGAAAACATAAGAAAAATACATAATGATAACATAATCATGGAGAATCTCTGATAATAATATGTTCTCTATTATATTGCTTCAATTGATATATATTAATAACAAAAGTCTTCAAAATGGAAATGATATATGATGATGATAATTTAAAACTAGGCCTTGGTTTCCTATTTATATAGGAAGCAACAAGCTACAGGCCTTTTACAAAAATAAATGATCTTTCATAACTACTTATTTTACTAACAACTATTTAATTAGCATCATTAAGGAAATAACAAGACTTAAGACATTTTGACATATGGTTCCATTATTCAACGTAGAAGACTCGTGATCATTGATTTGGAAAATTCTTCCTCTCCATGATGAACATCCAAATGCTCTCACCTCAATGTCCTATTCTTCTAAAACAACAACTATTTAATTAGCATAATTAAGGAAATAACAAGAATTAAGACATTTTGATGTACGGTTCCATTATTCAACGTAGAAGACCCATGATCATTGATATGGAAAATTCCTCATCTCCATGATGAATGTCCAAATGCTCTCGCCTCAGTGTCCTATTCTTCTAAAACCAAATACTTTTCCTCCCACTGATACACCATAAAATTTGATGGCCACTTATATTCCTGGATCTTTTGCATGTTTGCAAAATGATTTTTCCATCAACTATCTAGTAATGCCTTTGTATCATTGATAAAATTTAGGTATCCCGCATCAAGAACAATCAACCCATCCATGATCTGATTTAGCCTGGGAAGACTAGTATCATCATCCTCTTGTATATGAGTTATGCACTTATGAACAACCTGACTGAATTCTTTCTTCCACTTATCCAAGTCCTTCGATTGATCACCATCTCTCATGATTTTAGGTATATACCACTATTTCCAGGTATGGAATAAATCCATTTGTGTTACAATATTTTTATCAAACCCTTGTACATATTGAAATTCATCAATAATCATCTTCACATTTTGTTCAGTTGGCTTTAATGTTGTGGGTGCATCAGGACTTCTTTGTATAACTTTGCATAACTTAGCCAAAGTGTGGTGAATAGGCTGCCACCTTTTGAACAAAGGATCTAATACAAGCATATGTGTCTTTATTTGATCAATTGCCTATTGAAGTGTTTTATAGCTATCATGCACATTATCCAGTTTATCCTTAACTAATTCTATCTTGTGCTCAAGAATCTTTTCCATAACTTCACAAATTCATCTTTTCACTTCATCTTGGGTTTGATTGTTGGCCTTCTTTACATTATCCACTTCCTTCTCTAGATTTTTTACCTGTTCTACAGAAATGTTCTTCACAATATCTATTAGAGCAATAGGAGGCATGTATAACACCATCTCCTTACTTTGTGAGGGTCCTTCTCCTCTTAATTTTTCTTTCAATTTGACATTCTCCATGAACAGTTTATTAACTTCATCATTTAGGAACCTTTGTTTATTTTCATACTCCTTCAATTTTTCTTCTAATCCCTTAACAGTTGCTTGAGTGAACATGGTTGAATGCCTAGTCATTGTGGCTACCTCCAAAGGGGTGGTATCTTGTATTGTCCTTACCATCGCTGCCCCTTTCATCCCTTGAATTACATCAATCTTTGGGTTATACCTAGTTCCACTCACACCTTCATCGGAGTCAAATTCTGCAACTAGCATTGGATCTTCCTGAGCCCGCACTTGATCAAGCAAAAACATTTTCTTTAAATCCAAGCCAGGGAAAATGAGCATATTGCTCTTCAAGACCATTTCTCTAGCCTTTTAGGGGCTAATGTCAATGTTGTCAACTCTTAATTCCTGGAAATTTTGTGCTACCATTTCATTTTTCTCTGATTCTTCAATTCCTACTTCAGTTGATTCCATCCTCTCTTGAAATTATTTTATCTTCATCTTCATCCATAAATCAATAAACTCGGGAGTCTTAATGAATTCATCATCTTCTATGAATCTCCTGGCTGCAATTTCCCTTTCATCTTCATGTACCTCTGTACTTGTTTTTTCTACATCACCCATCCTTTCTTCATGTTTATGGGAACTAGTCTCAAGGATGGTTTGATCAACTTCAATATCACCTTTCAATGAATGTGATATTGTAGCCACTTTCTCATTATCACCCACCTCTTTAGTATCCTCATAAGATACTAATTGTTCAATGCTTCCTATCTTCTATCTTTTGGGAGGTAATTGCTCCATGGGAGGCTCAGAGGTTTCACCTGGGGTATGCTCTGCAATTGCACCACTATCATGTTCTTCGAGATATGCTTCCTTCTTTTTGTACAAGTCTTCAAATCTACCAATTATCAATTCTATTTTCTTGATGGGGTCCTTTTCCTCAACAACATATCCTAGGAAATCCTTGGACCTCCACTTCGTCCTTTCTTCAAGATTCTTCATATATTCCCATTTTTTCCTTCTACTAAATGCATCATTATAATTAATGTAGTTCCTTATGACATCTTCTTCAAAATCCACTTAGTGTGGCACTTTAATTTTGGTAAGAAGATTGTGCCTTATGTTGTTCATATGATTTTTAGGGTCAAAGGCTCTTTCTTTTCTAGATTTCAATGCATATCTTGTCTTCAAATAATATTGTAACTCCTCTAGTGTTTCTGAGCCTACAGTCCAATCTTCACACTTGGTTTGGTTTGGCAAGAAATTTCCTTTCTTTTGCTTGTGCATTGCATCTTTCTCCATCCACATCATTTGCCACATAAATTCAAGAAATTATAATATGAGGGGCACAAATTTTGGTAGTATGTGTGGAGCAACAAGGCATCCATAAACTCTTATTATTGTAACTTTCGGGAGGAAGAACCAATCTCCAAAATTGTCTGTATGAACCTGCTCTGGTCTTAAAGCCAAAGGTCTCACTAGTTGCAACATTTCGGTTGACAATCTTGATATTGCATACCCAAGAACTCAAAGGATTTTGTGTACAAAGTCTTCGTAGAATACAACAAAGCTTGAATTCTTGCATTGATTGTCCCAAATATAGCACCATTTTTGGACAGGTGTGGAATTCCCTTGCTCATCTATTGTAGCCAAGTCCATTATTTTAGTCCAATGGTCCCTATTCTGGTACAATATCAGACGACACAGTAGGGAATATTGTCTGAATGTAATCGATGCTCTATCCTCTATAACTTCGGAGAATTCATCATCTAATGCCTTCTCAAGGTATGAAGCAAAGTCATATTCAATATTAGTTTCTAGGTTTTGAATTCTCATGGCCATCATCATTAGGCCTATTGGAATTTTATCTTGAGAATCTATCCCCAACACTTGGCAAATAGCTAAATATGTATTCACAAATTAATACTAAAAATATGTCACATTAAATGGTTTAGTAGTGGTAGTAGAGATGGGGAATGTTATGTTACCAATGCCTCTTTTCATATATAGGGGTACCTCATCATTTCTATAAGTATTTTTTAACCTAGCATAATCCTCCTCACTTTTTTGCAAGTTTATCTTGGTCAGAGCCTACTTGCTTAAGCCAAAACACTCAATGATGGATTTTCTGGTTACTTCTACCAATATTGTGTCGTTTGGAAACCTTATTTTTTTGGTAGCTGAGTGATCATGTTTGGCTAGCAGTCTGATAAATTCTACATCAACAAACACATTTGGTACAATCAACCTTGCTATATTCAACATCCAAGCATTTGACACTAAAATCTTCTCATTTCTCTTATTGTAAAAATACCAAAATAGGTCCCATCCAGATTTGGAAATTAGGGCATCCCTACAACTTTATGCGATGTCCACCAAAAAATTATTATTACCCTCTTTAGTAGACCCTAGAAGTATATCTAATATGGACTGATGGAGTGGTCTCTTCTTTACTTTAGGCTCTTCATCTTTAATTTTAGGTTGACTTTCTTTTACTTCTGATTGTTTTTTTTAGGATGGAGTGATTTCTTCTTTACTTTAGGTTCTTCATCTTTAATTTTAGGCCAACTTTCTTTTACTTATGATCATTTTCTTTTAGGATGCATGTTTCAATTTTCTCTACTATGGCTTCAAATGACAAAACCTTGAAAGATTTTTTATATTAACATAGCTCTTTCAGAGAGTTTTTGTGAACTTACCCGAGTATTTCATGCTTGCAGGACGTCTTCTTCTTGTATCATTAGCTCCTTCTACGCTAGTGCACTGGAATTGAGTGTGATATTGGGAAAACTCACTTATCTTTGGATGGCATGGTATTCAGTCATATTATTTTTGGAAACTCTTAATAATTTAATAGCATTTAATTTTGGCAATTGATGTGATTTTCTACATTTATTGTTGTAGATTGTAATGATGCCATTATTATCGTACTACCACTATCTCTTATTATACCCGTTGTGGTATGGCGGTGTTTTTCCCTTCCCCTCTATTATTTACCGCACTACCACCTTGCTCAAGGCTTCTTATTGCGGGGTTGTGGTGTATACCACTCTACTGCATATGTTGCTCACCTTCTCAGCGGTATAGCGGTGTATGCTTTTGATCATTACTTGAAGAGTCTTGATGAGACAATCTTATTTGTCTTACCGATATCTCAATATCTCATCAACATTAGATCTTATGTTCCTTTGATGTTGATTGTCGATATTGATGAAACAAGTTAATATCTCTTACCAATATGCCACTGTCTCATCAATATTTTCCTTTGGTGGTATTTCTTTATATATCGGTGTAACTCTGCCATGTCGGGGAGACTTATGATTATTGTTGCAGTATAGTGGTGTTTCTCCCTTCCCTTCTATTTTTTACTGCACTACCACCTTGCTCAAGGATTCTTGTTGCGGGGTTGCAGTGTATACCGCTTACCACATATGTTGCTCACCTTCTCAGTGGTATAGAGGTGTATGCTTTTGATCATTACTTGAAGAGTGTCAATAAGACAATCATATTTGTCTTACCGATATCTCAATGTCTCATTGACATTACTTCGTTATATCCAAGAGTTGTTTTTCACCGAGAACTTGTAGATATACCTTGTCGATGTGACATAAGTGATTCTCTCCTTGATATGCTCGTATCTTGTTGCCCTACATAATCATAATTAGCATATGAATAATCAAAAAAATGTCAAACCCCTATTTATAAGGCATGCTCAAATTTTTACCCTATTAGATAGTCTTTAGAGGGCTAAGAGATACAAGTAGTTATATTTATTTTTTATTCCTAGTTTTCTAAATGTAATTCCAAATAAAATAAGAGAGAAGATAACAATATTTTAAGGTAACAATGAAATCACAAGAGAAGATCAATGAAGATACTTCATCAATGTCATGGATGAGTATGAGATTGAGGATGAATATGTGATGATGAATTTGTCGGTGTAATCATTAGAGGAAAGTGCAAAAGAGTGGTATAGGAGCCTCCCGAATAATATTTATTCATAGGAAGAGTTCATGAGAATATTTAAGCTATAATACTGGAATAAAATAGATCACAAATATATTATATATGAACTTACAACCATCAAGAAATGCATAAATTAAATATTGTTTGAGTGAAATAGCAAGTTTATCATGATGATAAGGAAGGTACCACAAAATCTTAGACCGAATGACTCAATTCACCTTTTCCTGTATTATGGTGCTTTTGATGCCAAATTGGGTAGTTCCTTAGACATAAAATTCCATAAACTTTGAGGAAAGAATATTCTATAGTTATGAATATTGAGAGTAACATGATGTCATCTGAAAAGAATATGAAAAGAGAATATGTCAAGATCTCACTACCTAGTAGAGGAAATTCTAATAACCCTCACCACTAAATAAAATGGATGCAATGGACTTGTCATATAAGGCAACAAGGATTGAGAATGGACTATCACTTCCCACTATTGCAACACATTTCAATGAAGGAAAAAAATTGTACAAAAAAGCATATAATCCTAATTGGTCTAAAATTCCATAGCAACATACAAATGGCTCCTAGGAAAAATTAATTCAAGCATTGAAACAAATAAACTCTTGACCCTTTGTGAATGGATAGTGTGCCTTTCCAAGAAATATCATTATGGTGTAAAATTTGTAGTCACCCACATGATCCACTCAATTGTGTAGTTTCTTTATTATCCACCAACAAGAGGAATTCCCTAATAAGAAAGGATATGTAGAGATGAAGATATTGATCAATTGGATACACTTGAATATGAATCCATTAATGATGTTTAGATGAGTATCCTTATTTTGAGACAGTTGATCTAGTGTTCAAATATGACTGTGATGTGGTTCTGAAGAAATATGAACTATATTTTAATAATTTCTAGCACTTGAGGGAACTCAATAGGTGGAAATACAACCACAAATTGAATACATAGTAGCCCTTACAAATTCAATAGTAAGGCATTTCTAGAATGGATATAAATTAAGGAATATTTGAATACCTTCAAGAGATAACATTGATGATATGCCTAAAATAATTAGTGTAGATTGAGAGAGGGAATCATAGGGTAGGAGATGAGGTAAGAAAAAATATCCCTATAAAGAAGATGGTTGAGAAAATGAATAATGAAATGTAACAACAAACACCCAAGAGGAAATATCTCTCAAAGACTTGTGTACATGCAACACTTTAAAATTTGAAGGATATTCAAGAAGGTGGAGATCCAAACATTAAAATGTAGCAAGCTCAATTCCCACCATCAAAAATATATAGTAAAGACAAAGAGATAAGAGATAAGGATTTTGTCTCTTTTAGTATATGCATGCCTTATATTTTTCATTCTAATGATTTAACTATTCCCTTATCCAATTACAACCCTATTTATGGCTAAAGCTATGATTCAAATTATAATTTCAATACAAATAGGGGAACTCCTTAGAATCCTTAATCATAGAGAAATACTTTTGTCTTACGTCACTACTATAAAAGAGATAAACCAACCTAATAATACCCATAATTTTGTAATAATTGATAAAGGTGTAGAAGATAGTGTTGAGGTGTATCTAATAAATTCTTTAACTAATAGCCAAATCAATTTTGAAGCTTTCTACACCATGTTAGCAATTAATGGATGGCTAGTTCATAATTTTATGTTAGAATCTAGAGCTTCAAGTAATTTCATGCCTCTTCAAGTTATGAATGATTTAGGTGTGAATGTTTCTAAGTCATATGCCTAATTCTTTTTTGTGGATTCTATAGAAGTACATGTTGTGCTAATTATGAAAAACATGGAATCCCAACTAGTTGCATACCCAAATAAATAATTCTTAATTGATATAATCATTGTGCACTATTCAACCAAATGGGGTATGTTGTTTTCTAGAAAGTGGGAAACCTCAATGGGAGGTAGTATACAAATGGATCTATCATATGCTACTTTTCCATTACAAGAAGAGGTCAAGCTATATAGGGAAAATGAAATATTTCATATAAATAATATCTACTATCATCCAGCAAATGAAGTGTTATATATTGATGTTGGTCTTGACTATTTTATTAAGTATAATAGTGGAAGAGATCAAGAGGGTGTTTATTTTACCATGTGCTCCACCCTAATAAAGATGCAAATTATTTATGGACCATTTACTTTGATGGTGTGTTTTCAAGTGATGGTACAAGATTTTGGTTGTTCTTGTGTCACAAAACAATGAAATTTTCAAATATGCATTCAAGTTAACATTCCAATGAACTAACAATGTTGGGGAGTATGAAGCTCGTATGCTATGATTGGATATTTCTCACAATCATGGAATTACATTCTTAAATTTTTTTGGAGACTCGGATTTGATGGCCCTAAAAGTAAAGAGTATTTATTTTATAAAGGATGAGATATTAAATATGTAAAGAAATGTAGCTTAGGACACCATTGAATTATTTGATGCAGTAGGCTTAAAATGGATTGATAGATTTGAAAATGTTAGTGTTGATGCTTTAGTATTTGGAGCATCCAAATATAATTTGACTATGGTCACCTCCAAATATCAATCTAGTGTTGAGATCCTTACAAGACCAACCATGGTTGATAACATCCACAATTGGCAAGTGTTTAATGATGATCAACAAATATATATGTTTCTAAACTACATGGATGAATTTGACAGCTAGCTAATTGATTGGTTGGAACCTATGGTGGAGGTAGATTATGTCAAATTAAAACTTTTGGCTAATGAGATAGTGAAATTAAAATCCAACATCATCCAAAAAGTACTAGTGGAATTCACAAGGATGAGATTTCTATAAGAGAAAAAACAAGCATAAATATTGAAGGTGTAAATTTAGGGACTAAGGCAGCCCCAAAGATTATTTACATTGGTAAGAAATTAAAGGTGAAAAATAAATATTGCACTACTAAGGATATTCATGGTCATATGATGAAGTCAAAGCCTACATGGAGGATTTATTCTAGAATATAATCTCTCTACAACCCAATGCAAAATTATTTTAGAAAAGACAAAGGATGACTAGTCCTATGTTCACTCCTTAAATTAAAAACAAATTAATGAAGTTGAAAGAGGGGGGTATCATCAGGCCAATCCACCACTCTAAATGGGTGTCAAATCGTGTTCCATTCAAGAAGAAAATTGGGCATATTAGACTTTGTGTAGACTTCAAGAGCTTGAACATCAATTCTCTCAAGGATAATTATCCACTCCCAAGTATAAATAACCTACTATAAAATTTAACTAGATCAAAATTAATATTCATGATGGATGCATTCTCTAAATACAATCAAGTGGTGGTCAAGGATTCAAAGAAATCATTTATGGGATAAAAATGCATGATCAATTTTTCAAAGAGAAATGGATGTTTTCTTTGCAAACCTAATCAATGAGATCATTGTGGTGTATTAGAATGACCTAACAACATACTCCAAGGGTATAAATTATCATTTCAAAGACTTGGAGATAATCTTCAAAAGATTCCTTGATTATGGGATTTCGGATTTCCTTAAATCCGAAGAAATACATATTTATTGTAGAATAAGGAAAGCTACTTGGGTATATTATATCAAAGTATAGGGTGAGGATAAATTTAGAAAGAGTAAAATTAATCGATCTCATACTTTAGCCTAAAATAGTCAAGGGCATGCAATTCTTCTTTGATAAAATCATCTTTGTTAGGAGGTTTATTCCTAACTTCATTGAGAAGAGTAAATAAATGTCAAAAATGTTAAGAAAAGATGAAGAACTAACTTAAGATTTATGAAAATAAAGGAATCTCTTAAAGAAATGATAGCCTTGGTAAGTCTAGACTATTCCAAACCCTTTAAACTCTCTTATTTTTCTCATTTCCTACTAATGATGATGCGTTTCTCCAAAATAATAAGGATGGATATGAGAAAGCTATCAACAATTATAAGCCAAATCTAATAGTTGTAAAGAGCATTACATATGTACCACACAGTAATAAAAGATATATTCATTCAACAAGAAGCCTCGAGTAAGAGATGTAGATGGATCAATAAGGTCCAAGAATATGATATTGAGATACAAACAACAAAGTTGGTAAGAGGTCAAGGCCAAACCAAACTAATGGAAGATGTAAATCTAGAAGAAACTAAGGTTAAAGAGAAAAAAAAATAGTCATGAATTTTCTTGTTGTTGGTTGAAGGATGATCCATGGTAAAAATATATCATCTTCTACCTTAAAAGTGTGAGACATTCTTCTATAATGAATATTAACCAACAAAGAAATCTTAAGTTATAATTTTGAAGATATGTGTTGGTACATTATAATTTGATGTGGAGAGATCTTATACTATTCCTTGAGTTATTAAATTAATAAAGGTGAAGGGTGAATACCATCAAGATATCTACAGGGGAAATTTCAAGGCTAAGACCTTTGCACAAAAGATACTTAGAGTAGGATATAGGTGGCCTGATCTATTTAAGGATGTGGTTGGAAGAGCAATAAAATGTGATGCTTGTCAAAGGTTCTTAGGTAACTTAGAATTTTTGGGTACCCTCTCTCTGACATATGTGATGATAGAATCCTTTTTAGTAGTGGGAAATTTATTTCATATGTAAAATTTAAGAAAGATGAATCAATGATATAATTGGATTCTTATAACCACTAACTACTTCACCAAATGGTTGAGGAAATCCCAACTAGTAATGTTATATCAAAGGTTATAATTTTTTATGAATAACATCATAACTATATTTGGGGTGCCTACAAGAATAATTGCATATAATGTTGTGTTTTAGATCTCATAATATTCTAAGTTTTTGTATTAATTATGGAATTTATCTTATTAGCTCATTCCTTTATCATCCCTAAGAATTCGAACCTAAGTCCAACACCAAAAGTCTCAAGAAGATCATCATGAGAATATTGGATTGTGAAAATGAAAATATGGGATGGCAAGTTAAAATATGTAATATAGGCTAATAGAGTGACCTACAAAGCAGCTATTGGTAAGATCCCATTTGAACTTGTATATGGATTGGATAAGGATTTTTTAAGATTTCAATCACTTTGGAATTGCCTATGTATCTATATAGGCGTGAATTTGCACCCCTAACGCAAATTCCCCTTTACACCCTTTACACTTCATAAAACCTAAGGCAGAGGCTTAATTCCACTTAAGTCCATTGCTCACATCACACTTGGTGCCCTCTTTGTGTGTCAGTGCAGGCGTTTCTATCAAGGATGCCACCACGACGTGCAAACATTTGTGTGACGCGCTTACGTCCCTCACAGATTCCTGCAGTTGGAGTCTGCAGAGATGTTACACTTCCTATTGGAAGTCGAAGTGTAACACCTCCCTTCAGCTGGCCGACTCAAATATGGTCATTTTTCATCTTCTCTCTTCATATTCTTCATTCATTCATCCATTTGGGAGCTTCTTCAAAAGTTTACACAATCTCTCCATACTTTGAGCATCCATCCACAAGCTTTGTAGTAGCACTTCACACTTCATAGTAGCAATCTACCACTCCATCACTTTGATAGTGTGAGCACAGGACAAACACCATTGTAGCAAAGGATTGAGTTCCTCTCATCTTCTCCTCCACTAGCCTTGAGCGCTTTGGACGGAGGTGGTAAGCTCCTCTTATCTTATCTATTGTTTTGGTTGAGTAAGCACGTACTGTTTTGTAGTGTCTTTTATTTATGTAGCTTATTTTCTCTTCTTTATAATATTATTCCCATCATTGCAAAATTGGTTGTTCGTGGAGGTGGAAACACAAAAATGGAGGTCTGACTGAGGTAGATCCCTAAACAGCCCCCCAAAAGTTTCCTTCTTTTCTGTGTGCAAGTGGAGAGATCTTGGAGCAAGCTAGCGAGAAGATTGTTGTGAAAAATTGTCTTCATCACCCTTGTGGTAATTTATTTCCTTTATCACATTCATCTTTATATCTCACTCTTCTTAGTCTTATTCTTCACTTCCCAAAGCTATTAAACTAGGTTGATAGTCCCTTTTTAAGAGTTTAACCTCGTCCCTTTGGATTTCTATCCGTACGGACACCAACGCTTCGCGTTCTTGTCCTAGAACCACACTTCTGTCCTCTGAAAAAGAGCTACTTGAGACGTAGAATTAACTCTAAAGATTGACTCGTCTATTCTCCTTCAACTCTCAAGTTTATAGAGTGATCGAAGGACTCACAGTTCTCATCACTTTCATCCTGCCTATCCTAACCTTCCTTTAAACTGAGGTAAGTTAGATCATCTATACCGATCTTGGCCTTTCGTGACCTGGGGCCTTGCAGTGGTTTGTCCCCCTCTCTTACGTTTTTGGTGAACCTAACGTGAACCAACATCTACCCATTTTTCGGTGTTCTAAGCTTTCTCTCTTATACCTTTTGGTTGCCGTACTCTTATGTGTTTTGAAATTTTATGAGCTTCACGACCCAGTCTACGACCTCTAGGCATATTTTCAAGAGAATTTTGTGACACCTTCCGATGTAGAATACGAAGGTCTCTTCTAGTTACACTACAAGTCTTTTCTCTAGTTTTGTGGTTGGTCTATCCGCGCAGGAGGAAGTATCATGGGGCGAATCTAGGTTCCTCAATGAAACTGATCGCATCCCTACCCCTCCTATGTCACCAACCTCTTCATCCATAGATGAACATGAGGTCATCCATATCCCTTCTAAATACATCGCTAGTCTCAATAAAGGGTTGGATGCATTGGAAAAACACCTGGAAAGAAACTCGAAGCTAGCTAGGGCTGTTAAAGTTATCAGTAAAATAAGATACATGGTAGGAAAAGACTGGACATGCGTAGAACTCCTAGCTAGTCTCATCGGTCTGGCCGAAGCATGTGCCCCTTTGGACCATAGTCGCATGGTATGAAATGGCCCCTTCGAAGAACGCGAGAAATAGTTATAAATGTTGATGCCTCCTACATTTGTATACATGGCTGACACAGTCCCTTCAGTCAGTGTTCCCGCTACTTCCAAAAAATTTGAAACTATCAAAGTAAATAGAAACCCTTTAAGATTCCACTTCACCCCTTATGCCGCCTCCAGTGGTGGAGGATTTGGCAGGATGATGGGTGGAGGCTTTAGTCGTGGAAACTTCAGAAGTGGAGGTGGTATTGGCAAAGGCAATTCCAGTGGAGGTCATGGTGGTGGCTTTGGAAGTGGTAGTGGATCTAGCGAAAGTCACACTAGTGGTGGTGCCATCGATGGTGGCTCTAGCGGTAGTCATGGTAGTGGTCTAAGTGGTGGCTTTGGTGGTGGTTCCAATGGTCCTTTACCTTCTAATGACACTATTATGAATATTCTTCTTCAGAATATGGGGAAGATGCAGAATTAGTTAGCGGACCTTTCCTAGGCCTTGGTTGTGATGTCCCCGCTCTAGTCAGTTCTTAGGAGGAGTGGAGTTAGCCTATCTCTTGGACCCTTGTAGGTTGATAGGATTTGGTTAGAGTGTCAGTGGTCATTTTAGTGGGTATTGTCGTTGCCCATTCCTTCACTCTAGTATTGGTTTCAGTACAGGCATTTATGGTTTAGTGTTTGCCAGCTTCTGATGGAATGGAGGTATATGGAATTTGGAGGGAGTTATGGATATTTAAGTGACTTAAGTTAATTATTTAAATTAATGCTTTATTATAAAGTCAAATTGACTTTATAAATATTATATCACTTACATATTTCATAAAGTGATTAAAAATTAAATCACTTAAGGTACAAAAGTGCGCTCAACTTGGTAAAGCAATTATTTAATTGCCAACTATCGACAAAGTGAATTTAATACATTTAAGTGTATTTTTTATAAGCCAAGTCATACTTTTCTTGAAACTCATGCCTTTTTGGGGATATAAGGCATTTTTGGCAAATAAAACTCATTCGTGATTATTTGACTTTGTCATTTGGTTTTCTCCTGTGCTATTCTCTGAGACAAGGGTTTGAGCATTTCTTCCATTGGAGAGCGATTTCTTCTTCAGTGTTGAGAATTTTTGAGACTGTGAGAGACCAATCGAACTAGTGCATCTATGAGGGCTTCATTCAGAGGTTCTATTGAGCTTAATCAGAGTTTCTATTGATTTATTTACCAATTACAATAAGGAAGAGGGCTTCTACACTAGAGACATCTTCTTCAACTATTTTGTAGCTTTCAGCATCAGTTCTTCAGTTTCTTTCCTTGGTCGTACCATTTTCCTTGGGAAATATGTCTTCCTGGAGGCTAGGCATGTGAAGTGACTTGCAAAAATGCCTCCCTTTTGGCTTCAGACAGTGTTCCATTCTTGGAATCCCTCCTTCACATCTGCTTGTATCCAATTTCTGTTGGGGAGAAGTCAAATCTATAGCTTTGACATCCAATTTTGTCAATTTCACCATTCATGGCTTGCAATTGGAATTATTTTCTTATTTAAATAATCTGGAGCATTTCGGGTATGTCTGTAATTTGTATTTGCATTGTTTTAGTTATTGAATACCTTCTGCACTTCCATTTTGCAAGTTTTATCTTAGATTTGAGTTTTGTGAGCATTTATATGTTGTACGACCCTTCTCTTTTGTCTAGAAATCTTCTCTAAAAAACTAAAAAACATAAAAAGATAAACAAAAATACAGGGGTTTGAGTTGGGAGCTAGCAGGGCTCATCACGTTGGCCCAGCCTATTTTCCAGCCCTTCTTCTAGCACAACTTGTTGTTGGTTGCAATTCTAAACACTCCTTTCCCATAAGGGATGGAGATTCCTAAATTTGAAAAATACGATGGTAATGGGGACACATAGACACATGTGTCTGCCTTTAATGGCTTATGCATGGACTTTTTCCATCACGACGCATTGATGAAAAAATAGTTTCCTCGATCCGTCAAGGATAGAGCACTCAAGTGGTATTGTTCCTTGCCTAACAATTCCATCTTCATGTTAGATCAACTCATGAACCAATTCTTATGATAGTTCCAAGCCAACATCGGACTAAAGATGACCTTCTCCAACCTTGTTCATTGTAAACAAGGGGATAATGAGAAGATTACCAACTTCATAGAGAGATATTAGGCGCTCTTTTCACAAATATCATACCAATTACCTGACTCTAATGTACATAAGGCTTTCATAGGGAACTTACAAAGGCCTTGGCAAGATAAGTTCGCCCTCATGAAATACCCTTATTTTGCGCATCTATGTGCAGCCTTACGGAAGTACCAACAAATGGTGGTTCACTTCGGGGGTTCCTCCTCATGCTCTCATCCTAAAGAGAAGTCTTTCATATCAATCTTTGGCAAAGGTTTAAATCCTTTGTGAATGTAGTAGCCACTGTGGATAACAACGGCCTCAAACATGACCGAAAGTTTATGAAGTTATCAGAATCTTATTCTTACATCTTACAGAAGTTGTTGAAGGATAAGATCGTTAGCTAACCAACCCCTAAACCAGTTAGAGAACCATATCCTAAATGGTATGAAGCAAATACATATTGTCAATACCATCGAGTTAACAAACACGATACCAAATATTTCATGCGCCTGCATCATGAGATACAGGATCACATTGAGGATGGTACTATTCATCTTGATGGGAAAAAATAAAACATCAACAAATCAGTGGAGAAAGCTAATAGTGAATTGCAGATATACATAGACCCGTTTCCGTCGTATTCTGCTAACATGATTATCAATCCCTCTGATTTTGTTTCCTACCCTGAGGCATATGTTAACATGGTTATTGTTACTCCCTCTCCTCATCTTCCGATCGGTTCACCAGATGTAACATTCACTTCGCAAGATGTACCAGCAAACGACAAACCTTCTTCACTTTACATTCCCATTGGCCTCGATGGCAACATTGTGACAGGAGTCTTAGTCAACCCCGTGAGTAGAGTGAATGTCATCACAAAGAAGAAATTTCTCTTGAACTCCCTGCAAAGGAAGGAATACGAAAAAACAAAATCCATCATTAGTACGCATAATGGACTTTCTCTTAAACCTTATGGATAGATAATGTTGTTTGTCCTGGTTGGACCTAGGAACATAGACATGGTCTTCGATGTTATTCCTAGGTCGAACCTATTCAGAGTGAAGCTAGGTATACCTTGGCTAGCTTCCATGAATGGGATCACCTCTGTAATTCATAAATGTCTTAAGTTTTCCCATAAAGGTGTCATGCACGTAGTGCATGATACTAGATATCAGCCTGTGGTATCTCGTGGGGGATACTTGTTGGATCAATTTTGGCCCACTCCGGTTGGTCTGCTCCCACAAAGAACAGATCTACTTTACAAGAACTATGTGAAGTATAAAACTAGAGGCAAGGGACAACTAAAGTTAACCCTTCCTATAGCAGAGAAATTAGCTACCTCCTCCTCCCAAAAGGGAAAGGAGAAGCTTGCTCCCTCTCGGGTTGACTTGTCTACTCCCCTTTCTTGGGAGGAGTATTGGATGAACAAGCCTGGGCTCTACCTACTAAGTTCGATGATGCCTCCTTGGCAAAAACCCAAGATCAGAATATCAGACAGGTCCCTAATGGGTCTCTTGGACCCTGGTACTATCTATATGGTAGAAAGAAGGTCTTGTGAAGATAATTTTCCCCACGACCTCTTCCCATTCCCCCAAGCGAAGAGAGGCCCACCACTAAGGTGTTGGGGTTGATTCCCCCTACCATTTTTGAGCCTATTCCTTCTGCTCCCATCCAGGAGTCTGTCCTTCCACGAGAAATAGCTATAGAGGACACTCCCATGACTGAGCAGGAGCTTTTCGTCCCTTCGCAAGCTCTAGCTTCTGGTTCAAAGAGCTATAGAAACTGCCTTGTGCGCGAGTGTAAGCATAAGCAAAAGGCTCTCCTAGTTGAGCAATCCTCCTTACAGAAGGAGGGGACAACTACAGCTCTTGTTGTGTCCTCCTCTCTCTCCCCTTCTGCCTCTATCCAAACTAGCTCTAAATATCTTTTGGCTTCCGCTATGAGCGCACACGCTCCTAGAAATGTGTAGGTGTTTATCACTCCTTCTATGGAGCCACCTTTGTTGACTTTCATTCCAGATGTCTCACCTTTTTCGAAGCCCGTGGATATGGTTAATACTTTGATTGTATCCACTATGGTTATTTCCTCTTCTCTCTCGACCCTCCTTGCTTCATCTATGGTGAGTTCACCTCCTCCAATGAAGAAGAAGGTAGAAAATGGTCCCTCCAACAATGGAGGACGTAAGAAGAGCCCACCTTCTCTAAAAGGTGGCCCTGCATTGACTTGTTCTATCATAGTGATAGAACTAGTCCCGACCTCCCCTGAGTTTTTCACCGCTCCCAAGTATCTCAGTGAGCCCAGTGGTGAACCTCAAGTACAAAATCCTTCATCCACCGAGGTGAAACATGGCACTACTACTAAGTGTATGTTTAACTTGGTGGATGAATTTTTGACCTTGTCAATGATTTTCGTGAAGTCGGTGACCTTAGACCCACAAGAGTTGAGCGACAGAGACCTCACAGCTCCCTCTACCTTGGCCCTTGTTGCAAGAGGATCGTATGCTACTCCCCTTAACATTACACCATTGCAGGCTTGTCATCCTTCCCCCTACGATGATATAGAGTGGGAAGCTAATGACCTCTTGGTTGACCAGTGTTAGGGGGAGACCCTCTTCTTGATATTTAGATTAGATGTGTGTGCGTGATGTGATGTGATGTGATTCCTCATGATTGTGATTTTTTTGCCTGGATGACCCTCGTCACCCATGTTGGTGCTCGAATACAGGCATGGTGTTTGTGTTGTAAACCTTCCTCTATATGTATCATCATTCTTTTGTGTTTATGATTGACTTTTGTTGAATTGGGGATGATGCAAAGCGTCGAGAGCATTTAGGCTTCCATCCATGTTGACCCATTTTTTATTTTTACTTTGTCTTTCGTGCATTCTTCCTAATATGGTTGGGGATTGATGATCTTTCACCTCATACCGCGGTTACCTACTATTTATAAATAAAGGCAGATCTAACCCTGTGAAACCAGATCCCCCTATGCCCTTTGTGTGTGTTCCCTTTTCCTTTGTTTTTGTCTTTATCTTTCTCTCTTCTTTGCTTGAATTGTACCTCTAATGTGTGAGAATGCTACTTCTACATTACTTGGTCTTTACAAAGTGCATTCATCGCAAAATAAATACTTTCTCAAGACTCCTCACACACTTCTTTATTAGAATTACATTCTCGACTTGAAACCCTAACGGAATATGTTTCCTTCATCATGGGTTCGTAAAGAAAGGACTTGGGAACCTTCCTCCAAAGCGGGAACAGTCTTGATCTTCCCCTCGTATGGGTGCTTATCCTTCCTTTCGAATTCCTTGATGAAGTGAACATCTTTCGAAAGGATTCCTTGATGATGAATCGATTTGAGAAAGGAGAAGTTATCTTTTGAACAGTTTATCCCTTGAGTGGACCCCTCCTTTTCACATTGGGTTCCCAAGGGACCCCTTCAAAAAAAATTAACAAGTTCTATGGCATCTAGCTCGAGGGTAGCCCGACTAGTCTGGCTTCACTTCTTCATGTCTAGTTCAAGGGTAGCCCAACTAGACCTACTTCACATCCTTACATCTAGCTTGGGGGTAGCTCGACTAGACTCCACTTTTCAAACAATGTGTCCCTTGAGTGGAGCCTCCTTCCTTTTGAAGGGTTCCTGAGGGACTCCTTTGAAATATTACAACTTAGTGATGGTATGCGTGACTGTCTGTTCACTGGCTTGCACGACCGCTTCCTAATGTGTTTTATCTATAGGTAAATATGTCACCATCTTTGACTCTGCAGAGTCCCCTTTGCTTGGTCTCCCTCATGTGAGAGCTCTTGAAGGATACATCCCTTGCAGAATCGTGAGCCTATGAGGTGCTTTGGTTCTTCAGCTTTATAGTTTTGCGGAACTACAAAGTCCTTTCTCGCATTTTTGAGTTTTCTGGATCATGCTATGCTTCCTCGTTGGTTCAGGTATACATCTCTTACCTTGTTACTTCTTACTACTCTACTTTACCGAAGCACTCATCAATACTCGTGCTCGCTAAAATGGGGGCAAAATGTATAGGCATGAATTTGCACCCTTAACACAAATTCCCCTTTACCCCCCTTACACTTTAGAAAACCTAAGGCAGAGGCTTAATTCCACTTAATCCTGTTTCTCACATCACACTTGGTGCCCTCTTTGTGTGTCAATGGAGGAATTTCTACCGGGGATGCCCACATAATGCGCAGACATTTGAGCAGCGCGCTTACGTCCCTAGCAGATTCTTAAAGTTGGAGTTTGTAGAGACGTTACACTTCCTATTGGAAGTCAAAGTGTAACGCCTCCCTTCAGTTGGTGGACCTGAATATGGTCATTTTTCATCCTCTCCCTTCATATTCTTCATCCATTCATCCATTTGGGAGCTTCTTCAAAAGTTTACACAATCTCTCCATACTTTGAGCATCCATCCACAAGCTTTGTAGCAGCACTTCACACTTCATAAAAGCAATCTACCACTTCATCACTTTGATAGTGCAAGCGTGGGGCAAACACCATTGCAACAGAGGCTTGAGTTCCTCTCATCTTCTCCTCCACTAGCCTTGGGTGCTTTGGACGAAGGTGGTAAGCTCATCTTATCTTCTCTATCATTTTGGTTGAGTAAGCACATACTGTTTTGTAGTGTCTTTGTTTTACATAGATTTTTTTCCTTTTCTTTATCATATTATTCCCATCATTGAAAACTTGGTTGTCCATGGAGGTGGAAACACCAAAATGGGGGTCTGATTGAGGTAGACCCCTAAACAACCCCCAACATTTTTCTGCTTTTATGTGTGCAGGTGGAGAGATCTTGGAGCAAGCTAGTGAGAAGATTGTTGTGCGAAATCATCTTCATCACCCTTGCGGTAATTTATTTCCTTTATCACATTCGTCTTTATATCTCACACTTCTTAGTCTTATTTTTCACTTCTTGAAGCTCTTAAACTAGGCTGATAGTCCCTTTTTTAGAGTTTAACCTCGTCCCTCTAGTTTTTTGATCGTATGGACGCTAGCGCATCTGTGAGATGCCAACGCGCCATGCTGTCATCCCAGAACCGCACTTTTTTCCTTTGACAGAGAGCTACTTGAGATGTAGAGTTGACTCTAAAGATCGACTCGTCTAGTCTCCTTCAACACTCGGGTTTGCAGAGTGATCGAAGGACCCACAGTTCTCATCAATTTCATCCCGCCTATCCTAACCTTACTTTAAACTGAGGTAAGTTAGGGCAGCCATACCTCTCTTGGCCTTTCGTGACCTGAGGCCTTGCAGTGGTTGGTCCCCCTCTCTTACAGTATCAATTGTTGCATGATGTTGAGAGAGGAGAAATTGATGCAATTTCTTAGAGGATAATGAAACTATTAGAGCTAGAAGAGAATAGGAGGATTGCACATAAGAGAGTCTTGTCACACAAGAAAAAAAAAACACTTATTTTACAAAGAATATTGCAAAGAGACTTCCAATTTGGAGATGTGATTCTCATGTAGAATACCAAATCAAAGGATAAATAAAAAAATAAATGAAAAATGATCGTTTATGGCTTGGTCCATATCAATTTGTAGAGGAGTATGATCACCATGTGTACCATATCAAGGATCTAGCAGGAGGTTTAATGGAATTTTCAGTTCATGGTTCACATCTTAAGCATTAGTTTATGTAAGTAATGTGTCATGCCTTGTATATCTTGTGTTGTGTGTGTGTTGTTTCTTTGTGCACTTTTGACACTTGTTGATCAAGGTGAATTATGCCTATCCCTATCCCCTTTTTACCTCCCTTGTGGTATTTTCTTGAAGCTCTAAATTCTCATTGTATCTGCAAGATTCATGTGTCCCCAATCAAAGCCAAAGTTAGGACTCATTCTGACAATGCCAAAATTTGCCTACGTCTTGGATCCTTGGAGCATTTAGGCCTAATTTTCCCATCATTGATAACCTATCTAAGAAATATCCAATTGGGTACCTTTCCATCAAATTTGCATAAGTGTTGTTCTTGTTCATCCCCCACATAACTATCATAGGTTGGAAGTCATCAAAATTCAATAAAATTCTAAGCCTAGGTGTATTTTGTGCATTCCCCATTCATTTCACTATGTTGTGGAATTTTTCATGTCAAACTGGGCCTTTCTTGTTCTACTAATATCCATATTATATAGCCTATTCTACATGAAAGTCCCACAATGTCCATTTCTCATTCCCTTCCCTCCTTTCCCACAAAAGGTTCTTCACACCTTTCATTCCTTCCTTTCTCCTTCACTTCAATTGTGAGATCTTGATTGAGATTTGAATATTTTTTTTTTACAGCATCCCCTCGTCCACCTCTAGTCATAAACCCCACAAATATTTTTTCCCTTCCTCCTCTTCATTTTTGTGGACCTATGTAATGGATATAGATGTTTCCCCACTTTTTCACTTCATCCACATCTAACATCCAATTCTGCAATATTTCCCCATATTCTCCTCCATTTTCCTTTTATGAAATTTCCTCTTACATCTAGATATTTCAATCTTTATTCCAACATCTAGTTCAAGCATCCACTTCCACATTGAATCTCTACAAAAGGATCCAATTTCCTTTTGATCCCCATTGCTTCTTATGCAGACTTCAACTTGGCCTCTAGATATTTTTCCTTCCATCTAACATCCCATCCTTATGTCTATTCCCACAAGCTTTTTATGTGCCTCCTCCCAAGCATTCCACCCCTTATTTTCACCCATTTATAAAGTTTTATAAACTTTTGAGGTGCATCCTAACTTATTTCATAATTTTAATTCCCATGTTATCTTCCTCACATCCAATCCTTCATCAACTTTTTGCAGTTCCCTCATGTTACCTTTTGTTCAACCCCAACTACTCCTATATCACTTTAGAATTTTATCATTAATGTCTAATTTGACCTTACAACTACTAGATTATCCTTTCTCACATAGAATACCTCGCTTATCTTAAGGACACAAAGCCATAATTCAAAATTGATATGGATGATGAAGAGTGACATACCACCAGGGATGCGATGGGTGGAATTTCTAATGTTGATAATCTTTGGGATAGTTTTGAGATGCCAATTCAACAAGTTTCATGAGATCTTGATATGTTTGACATGTAGTGATGATATCCCTTTTCCAATCAAGTTCTTGCAATATTTTAATGACCAAACATATTTTTATAAATTCTAGTTTGGTCATTTATTTCCACACAATTGCAATGTCAAGCAACTTTTAGGGTTTCAAATCCCACATGTCTAGTCACCATTAGAGTAGCTCATTTTATAAATCATGAAGAGGTAATTATTGTGTAGCAGATTTTTGAAACTAAATGTTTGCTTGGTCAGTTTTCGATCTTTAGGAAGACTCCCAAGCCACAAAGTATGACAAGTTCTTCTTAGCTTAAGGTTTTCTCTCGTCACATTTGTTAGCATGAATGTAATATTGATTTGATGTCACAATTCTTTAATACACTGCAGGTATTGTGTGTAATCGTCATTTCCTTATTCATGTGGGTGTTTAAAAATTTGGAGAAGGATTGTTAAGCATATTCAATTATTGAAATCATCACTTTTGTCATTTCTATGTGTCATATGTTTTGGTAACTATGACTCTCTAACCCTTTCCAAGGCATCGATCTTGGAAGTGTTTGACCTTGCATGCACTTGAAAATGAAAAATATTTTTAACAAGTAGTTTAGAAACCAAAAGTAGATTTGTATGCATTTCATGATTTGATATTTTAACCAAAGAAATATTTGTAGCAAATCTAAATGAATTCCTATCCTCAAAGAATCATGTCTTGCATACCCACATCTTGCAATCATGCAATGATGTCTTCATCAAATTAATAAAGGTTATATCTACAATAGGTTAGTCTTTAGACTAGTGAAATTTTTTGGGACTAGACTTATATTGGATGCTATTGCACTTTTTTTAATTTGTATATCTTTAGTTATGATCAAATGTTGTTTAAGATTACCTTTAGGAATACCCTCTTAGATCTAGTTGATCCCAGAGTGGAGAGACTATCCACTCTCGACAATTGGGTTATCATCACTCACTCTTTGTTGATTAGTTGGTCTATCAATTATTTTATTGCATCCTATTTATACAAAATTTTGAGAAGATTAATGCTATAGTTCAGTTCTTAAATCTTCCATCTTTTACAACCAAATGCCACCTCTAAGACTACAAATACAAAACTAAAACCAAATTCTCTTCTTAATGGGTTGACTAAGAAAGTTTAAGTGTAAAGTGGCTACTCAAACTATCATAATACTTACACATAAATAGTCCCAACAACTTCAACCTCTATTCTTTGGCTGAGTCACCTCCCAAAGTTGATAGCATTAGCTATTTTACTCGATCAAACTAAGGAATGGTGTCCTACAAGTTTCTTTCTCTTACTATGGTTGTTGGTTGCTTGCTACAGGAAGTTGAACTCTTCCATTATCTTCCAACTTATGGATTGACTAAGTCATACATTTTCATATGGTTGTGTGTGGCTCTTTAACTTAACAACTTTGACTTCTATTTGTATTTCATTGCTTAACATGGTGTAGCTTATTACACATTGCATGCCTTTCATAATGTTTCCACGTGCTTACTAATGTGCTTACATTTTCAATAATAATAATAATAATCCTCACTTTATGCACTTTTATTTTCAACAACAACAATCCTCACATAAATGTGAGTATATGTGCAACATATAGTTTATACATGGTTTGTTGGATTTATTCAAGCCTTTCATTAATCACATGGTCCGCATTATATATGCATGAAAGATACTTATAACATTTCATATATATATAAATATTAATATATATATGTTATAATTTCTAAAGATTATAATATATATATTAACATATATATGTATATTAAAATCATTCGTTGCCATTAATATACATTAACAAATATATATATATATATATATATATGAATATGTATGTACATATGTACTCATTATACGTACATATATACCTAGATATATGTTAATATATATAAATATGTATCATTATTATAATATCAAAATAAACACATATATATATATATATTCATTGATTGATATATACAAAATGTATGTATATATATAATATAACCAATCGATTTCCCCATGTATATGATATATATGTGTATGATTATGCATAAGTATTAATACCTACATATACGCATACATGTATATGCTCACATGCATGAGTTATCACATTCACATACATATATACATTCAATGTATATATTTATCGATTAATATATATATATAAATACACAAAGTACTTAAAATCAATATAGATATTTAATCATTTAATTCAAACTAAGAAACAATCAAGAAATCAAATACTAATACCAGTATCATTTCAAATTATCCCCAACCTATAACTGAAGGTTCTAATCACCAATTCCCAAACTAACTCGACTCAACTTGACTAGTATATGTTGTGAGTGTGTGATAGCTCAAGTAGGTACATTAGGGGTTAACCAAACCAAATTCATCTCCTAAGTGATACTCCCCCACTCTTTTGGAGGGTTCAATTATTTTCTTGCATCCAACATAGTGCATCAAAATAGAAGTTAGTTGATAACATAACATCCATATGCATCATATATCATTTGCATTATCAAAGCATTCAAAGTAATCACATTACAATACATTTCCACTCATTGCATTTTCCATCAAAATATACAAAACATAATCATGTTTTAAATCATTTTAACTCATCAAATTAATAGTAAATAGGTAATAATACAATGGGGTGTAACAAGAGAGATAAGGAGATAGATATGGAGAGGGAGGGAGAGAAGGGAGAGGGGGAGAGAGATAGAGAGGGGGAGATAGATATAGGGATATATATTTAGAGGGAAAGAGAGAGATGGGAGAGAGAGGGAGATATATCTCAATAGATAGAGAGGGAGAGGGAGAAAAGAATATTTATAGATAGCAAGAGATATAACGATATGGAGAGGGATAGGGAGAGAGATAGAGAGATAGGGAGATAGAGGTGGAGAGAGATACATATAGGAGATAGAGGAGAAAGAGGGATATAGAGAGATAGAGAAAAAGAGATAGAGTGAATAAGAGAGTGACATAGAGATAATGAGATATAGATAGGGAGGGAGAGGGAGAGACATATCCCTCTATCTCTATTTCTATATCTCTCTGTCCATATCTTTATATCTCTAGATCTCACTCTTCTTTTCTCAGTCATCCTATCTCTTCCTCCCTCTTTCTTTTGTTTTTGCTTCTCCAAACCTACTTTGGGTATTTCCAACTCTTAGTATTGGATTTTCATTGTGCATCCAATCCAAAGGGTTGGACTCACATGTCAATGCCCAAAGGCATTTTTTTAATAATTTTTTAAAAAGTGACTAAATCTTGATTGTGCTCTCCATCAAGTTTGCATGTCTTTTAATGTTGAGCTAAAAAATATCACAATAATGTATTAAAGCTCTCTTTTACCTTTCTAAACATGTAATTTTTCTATATTTTGAATATGTTAAGGTTTCGATCTTTAATTTCTTTTGCTAGTGTCTTCTCTTGCTGTAGAAAACCTGTATATAGTATTTTTTGTTTCATTTCTTATCCATTCATCCAAATTTAAACCAAATTACAATTTTACATTCTAGACTCTATTCTATACATATTCACAAAAAATGAATTTTGATTAGTTTTCAAAAAATTAGAGGGAGTGCACTAATTTTTTTATTTTTCAGGATGTGTCCACTTTGAAAATTAGTTAAAAACCATATATTTATTTAAAAATTAGTAGAAAAATAAGGCATAAACTCTACGGTGTTAGCTAATTTTCCACTAAAGTGATTTTTGAGATACTCAATCAAAGTTAACATTTTATGGGGAGCACACCAAATATTGTGTTATATTTTTCTTAGAAAATAGGAGCACTTTTTGTGCCTCCCCTATTTGAACCCCTTAATCTCAATAACTTTTTAAAAAAAATGGTAGTTCAAAAAGTAGATTCAAAGCACCGACTCTTACATTCTTGTTCTATCTTCAAATTTTGAGCATAAATATCGTCAATTTCTCTTCCAAGATCATTTTTTACTAATTTAAAAAAGTGACCACTTAAGACCCCCTTTTGATCTCCCATTCCCATTCACATATTATGTAGCCATTATCACACACTATGAGTCACTAGTTTCTTACTAAACAAATTGTTGATGTGTACGTGTCTTCTTATTTAGCCACCACTACCGACTTGAAGCTTGTGGTAATATATACAAACATCTAACCATTTCTATTTACTTTTGGTGCCTCAAATTATCCTCTTAAACATCCTCCTAAACACAACCATTTCCTTAGAATACACCACATGGACTCCAAATTGCCACAAGTGCACCTACAATTCCATTCATACATCTAATAGTTCACTAAATTCAATATGTGATAGTGAGTTCTCCAAATGTCTTATGATTCACATGTAAACACAAATACATGTTATACCACAACATCTTAAAATCATTGAATCATACCATATTGCATTCTATAGTTTCTTACTAATCTACAATAGATAAGTTATTTCTTTAGGAACTCTTTGCAGGTGAATAACACACCTAATTCATAGTAGTACCACCACAATACACAAATCAAACATCCACTGTAACAAAAATGTCAATAAATTTCTATATGAGTGTTGTGATCATTTTTCCCTATGATATTTTATTAGTTATGATGTTGCAATTGGACTTTAATTGGCATGGGATTATTGGTTTTGCACCTATATCAAATTTGGGTAAGGCTAAAGAACTCTTGGTTTGTAAAGATTAAGTGTTGGAATAGTGAGTCTCTTGAGTTGTTTCAACAAAAATATTGAATATCCTACACTTAGAGCTAGACACGAGTTCTATATGGAGCTATTATGGAAATTATTCTTCATTAAAAAATCATCTCATACCCCACTCTCAATCTATTCAATAATGAATGACCTGATAGGTATTTCCCACTTCATTTTCTAAAGAAATATTTGTTTATATCATATCTTCTCATGTGCTTGAGTGTCTAGCTATGGATGTCAATTATAAGGACTTATTTGAGGAGTAGATGCATGAGTATGGTTTCTCATTATCTCCTTATGTCTAGATCTTGAACTATTCTTGTTAATTTGGATTGTTTTAAGGATTATAGGAGATGTTGTAAATGCTTTAGGCATATTCCCTTATTGGGGGAATGGTTATTAGTTTGATCTTCTTTCGATTGAAGACTCTTTAATATTTACAGTTTCTTGATGATTTGTTTAACTTGTGGTTGAATAGTTGGATGTTGAAATGGATTTTATGTTGTGGTTTTAGAGGTAGAGATCTTACTTTTCATAGCTAGAGAACTAGTTGGTGTTGGAGAATGACATGGTTTGGTTTGGTTTGTAGAATTCCTTTTGGCACAATGTTTGTAGGTTTAAAACTCAATAGATATTATTTGACATTAGATGTTATAAAGAACATGAGCCATGCTTTTACATGAATTCTATTGGTGGAATATTGGATAATTTGGTCAATTCTAGACTAAGCATTACTCGAACAATGAGACTTTTGGGAAGTATATGTCATCATTATTAGATAATTTCATTATACTACATGGTATAGAGGGTCTTTGGATTTTTTTCCATATATATTTATTCACAACTTGCAAGGATTGTTGTATACAAGATAGTTTATATATGAGACTTGTGATTGTGGATTAGGCTAGATATATGGACAAAAAAATTACTTGTGATATGTTTTACCCTATTTTTAGGTGTAATTAGTTGGATGTGTGTATGACTAGTTTTGATAATTGTTCTAGCCACTTGGGCCATTAATTTGTAGCTACTTAGGCCTATTTTTTGTAGATTAGACTTCAATGCATGTGTTCAAGTTCAAGCATGATATAATTTTTTTTTGTGATATTTAGATTATGGTCTTGGATTATGTTTCTTATCTTTCATGCTTAGGCGTGATGGAGGATGAAATAATCATGGTTAAGATGGTGTCACTTTGTGTAAGTTTCAATTTACTCTATTGAGACTATAAGCATAAAGGAGTCAAATTGAAGCTCCAACCATTTTCCCCCTAGTGGTTAGTTCATTTTGTTGGAGCCACTTATTCTTTTTCAATGTAAATATCAAGTGGGAGAATGTTAGGATTAGGTGTGTTATTAACTTATATATATTAAGGTCTAATATAACTTAATTACTTGTAGACAATTAATCATGTATGTATCTCCAAAGTTCATGGAGTGAGACAATGGGAAAATTCCCATGTGAAGGTGGAGACATATGTAATTATTTTATTATTCTCTAGGAACTTGGAAATATTGTTCACAATAAAATAGTGAATAGGGGTCTCATGGTGAACTTGAAAGAGCATTTTTTTGTTATTAGTTGGTACGTGGGTGTACTTAGTGCTTCATGAGGGAGTGTCTAGAATTTACATGATGAAAGTTATAGATACTTGTGTAGAGAATTATATTTATTTTGGAGGCTACTCTCTTATAATGGATCAACAAAAATTTTACCATTGTATTTTGGGACCTTATTTGGGTCCATGGTAATTTCTTATGATAGTTTTTGGGCCTCCTCAATTCTATAGATTAAGGGCTTGAAATGGAGGCATAGTTAAGACTAATTTTAAATTTAATTTCTAAGGGGTTTGTGGATAAACATAGTTAAGAAAACTAAATAGAAAAAATCAACAAAATAAATCAGTCTATAGAATTGAACCAAAATTATTCTAAAGTTTCCAAATTCTAATTTACCCTCCCTCTTGTGTTAGCCATATGGGTTGACTTTGCACAAATTTATGTAAATATATTGCTATATTATTATTTGAAGGACATCCAATGTGTCATTACACAACAAAATCTCTTAGGTTGCCTACACATTTGTGTATGTTTGCTCCCAAGGTGAAATGATAAGTAAAAATTCTTGGGATGAGAAGATAAGAACCATGAATGCTAGAATTGATAATCGATGAATTGGATCAAAGCAACTAGGAATGAAGGAAAAAAGTAAAGTAATCTAAGTCTCGGTCCTTGTATTGTGGATATGACAAGTGGGGCATACAACTCCAGTTGAAGGGAGTGTTGAAGCTAGGTGACTATTTATTAGATTCTTTGATCCAATAGTTGGGCATGAGGGGAGGAGAGGTGAACTGCTAGATTAACTAGGGATGGACATGAAATGATTGGTTTGGGTCTGTGTAAGACTTATAATTAGTCGATCAAAGGTTTCTTATGGTAATTAATACATACAAATGTGGCCCACTGAATAATAGAAAAGAGAGGCCCTAGTGATTGGGGTCAAATACTAACCTTTGATAGCTCAATCCATTATAGGAGTCACTAGCCATCCCAATTGATTGATTTGGTCGAGTTGAGAAAATAAAAAGAAAAGTTGGGTTGAGCAGGTCATGTTTCTAATACGTATATGACTAACTGCACTAGTGATTGGAGTTCAATCAATAGAGGTATGGATGGATCAAGTGATGAAATCGATGAAGCTAGTTTGATTTAATGCGAGGGAAAGAGATTTGGTATTATTTGTGAATAGTCACTCAAAGTTGTAAGGTTGATCCATATAGAGGTCTAACCTATCAAAACATGAACTTGGTGATACAACAAATTCTCAAACACTATTCATAAACACCAAAGTCCTTACAAGATCATCATATATTTGATATCAAGGTACAATGTAGCTAAAACTCTTATTTTCAATAGATTAGATCCATCTGTGATGAGTCATATCCTTGGCAATCAAAGTCAAGCCTGTAATGGATAGTTTTGAGCCACAAAGTATTCTAGGTCTACATAGAGTATGAGACAATTATCATTTTGAGGGAAATAAAATTTGAGATTGAGACAAACCAATCAAGTGCATATCATTAGCTCTATTTCTCCATTAATTGTTCATTAATTATTGAGATAAATACAATTATTCATCATATTTATTTTTTTAACATTCATCTATAATTATCTAACCAACACTAAATTAATCTAAATTAAATTTTCTTATATATTACATTATAATTAATTTAGATTAAACTAAATAATGTACTTTTATCATTGAAAAGAACAAGAAGAAAATCTTCTACATACAACTTCAAAAATGTTTCCTTCATTCTAAATTAACACTCCTCACTTTATACAAAATACATTTTGAATGAATATATTCTTAAATTACATTCAAAACAACTACCCTTCTTACAAATCTTATTATTTCCATACAACTACTCTTCTTACATTCAGCATAACCTTTGCACATTGCAAGTTTCATATGTTGAGATTTGGATGGCATTTATGGTTGACAATGTAGGATTTGGAGTCGTACATTAAAACATACAAATATTGAATAATATACAAATTCTTGTAAACTTCCATTAACAACCGGATGGGCAAGGTAGGACGTCCCAATCAGTCGGTCATAACTTCAAATATTAATGTTACTGGCACTTGCCATTCAATATTGAACAACCAATCATTAAGACTTTAGGTAAAGATGGCCATCAACAGTCGATGATGATGCGGACGTACCCTCAGATATTAGGCAGGTATCACCACTTCACCTTATCTGACTTGTATGGCTTTAATGTGCATCCATCAATTTATTATTATTTTTTCTAGCAAAAGTCTTAGGCAATTACTCCTATGTGGAATATCATCCACAATGAGAGATACCTTCATGACTGATAAACATGGCATGGAAAACATGACAGTTCACACTTTTCTATCAGTGATTACAAATCTGTAAACATCATATTAATAATGAATGGACAACTACAATTTGGATAAGGACTATAAGATTGGATCCTTGAAAGATTCTTCATATTTTTTAAATAAATATATTTAAAAGATCAATTAGAAATCTATTTTTTAACAATTATGGAAAATTAAGAGTGATTAACATTCTAAAATAGATGTATTAGATGTCTTGTGTGACTTTGAAATTAGACTTTCACAATGAGAATTCAATATTTTAAAATAATTAAACTCAACTCTTTGAATTCAAGATTTTATTTTTGGAAAAGTTACCATACATAATTTCATTTATTATTGTTGTTTAATATTTATCTTGTTGAATTTTTTTAGTATGCTTACGAGGAGTTTTTGTAAACATGATCATACTATTACACTTCACCCTCACTCCCACTATAGAGCATGACTTTGGGCTAATTTGAGTGGTAGATGTTTTGGTGAAAATAATGTAGTATAAACTCCTACGTTTTTATAATTATTATGGATTATAAATTATATATTTATCAATATGTTCTTATACTTAAAATTAAATAATATAGTTTGCATGGTACTAAATGTGCACTAATATATGACTAGTTAGGTTTTTCTTATCTTCAACTTCAAGTGTACCTCATAATAAGCCAAATAATTAAAAGAAATATTTACACCAAATCAAATGATTTTATGTAAATAATTTTTATTTAAGATTAGTTTGGAGTAATTTTTTTAATCTAACGAGTCGTGAATAGCCATGCAAACCTACATGTGTCATTATCTTCCAATATAATCTCTATTGAAGATGTGCAATCATTTTAATCATCATTCTTAATTGATTTTCTTAATTAAGAAACTATTAATCTTTCAAAACTTGACGCAAACCATTTCAATTAATCAATTCAATTTGTAAAGTATTTTTTGAAATATTTCACCTTCTATTATAAGTGAATTATAAATATATTTTTTTAATACTTTATTTTATCTTGTAAAAATGAATAATTAATATAGTTTAAACAAATACAAAAATTAAGAATAGTTATAAATGAAACAAGGAAAATGAGTACTATTTAATAATCTATTTTATCATCAATTACAAAAATGGATGCATAAAAAAGAATCTCAATTAAAATATAAAAGAGTTTGGCAACTAGTCATAAATCAGAAAATAAATATATGTTAAATAAAAAAGTTAAAGAAGTTGATATGAGTAGCATATTATCAATTATATATTGGAATGAACCTATACTATCTCATTTATTACTTATTTGTGTTATTTTACAATTAATTAATGATAAGAAATTAAGTCTGTAAACTTTATTTATTTCTTATTTAATATTGTAAGCATTATAATTAAGTGTCGTTTTATCCTATATCTAATCATATATATGAATACTTTAATTGATTAAAATTTATTATGAGAATTATTAAATATTCTTTGATTACACTATCTCCAAGATTTTGATCTTTTTAAAAAATTACTCATAAAATAAAATTATAAAATTATAAAGATAAAAATTATTATATTTTAAAATTTGTTATATAGAATTGTAGATGTTTGTCAATATTCTCTAAGCATGTTCATCAAGAAGTTGGAATGTTAAGGCTTTACTCTAAAAGTATTTTTCAGATCATTTATTTGTGCTCTCCGAAATAGAATAAAAAATAATGCCGAATATAAGAGTCACTTGGAGGCTATTAAACTTCAGTTTTTATAGGTTCATAAAAGGGATATTTGTTGGTGGACAAGATTTCCTTGACTAAAATTTTTTATTACGTTTTATTTTGGATGTAGTCTTATCTAGACTTGATGTATAATTTTTCAATAAAAAAAATCTTTAATATTGATTATTTAATAATTTTCCTACTTTATGAATTTTATTTTTTTAATAAAATTAATACTACAAAATCTGATCATAGATTATGAAACAAATCCTAAAAGATAATAAATATTCATATTAAAAAATAATCTTCCAATCTCCTTAATTACTTAATAATAATACCTTACAAAATTAAAATAAGATAATTCAATTCTCCATGAATTTCAATTCACCAAATTGAATTTATATAACTTCGTTGTTGCACAAAACATCTCTCAATGACATACATGAAAGTTTAAGAGAACGTAACATTAAAACTTTGTGGGTCAAGTTCCTAGCACATCTAAGAACTCACCAATGGCAAGACAAACGAGAACAAGAAAGTTTCTATGGCATTCAAACTTGACAATCCAAGCCTAAATTACCACCAGTAACTTTCAGACCATTCTTAGCAAAAACATCCTCGATGGCTTTACTTGTTGCATCCTTGCTCACTGGTGCACATCGTTCTTCAATCTTCAAATAAGAAAAACCCATATCATATTAACAAAGAAAGCCACAAACAAGAACATGACGTAGAAGATGAAAGAGAAGCCTTGTATACATACCTGCAATACAATGTTGAGGAGAAGAAATTCATCGAGAGTGCTGAAACTTGCAGTTTTCAACCGGAAAGGCATAGATTCTAGAGCAAGTGTAAGCTGGAATAAAATCCCACTTTCCTTTTTACATTTAATTCGGAGCTCCACCATGCTCTCCTCTATAAGTTGGGTTTCCACCTTTGCACCGCTTACACACAAACAATTTCTATTTTAGTTTTTTTTCAAAAGTCCTCACTTTTAATGATGCTTTAGATATTTATTGTTCCTGGAATTTCTAAGTCCTCACTTTTAATGATGCTTCAGTGCTAAGTGTGAAGAAGTTGCAATTCACCATCAAATCTAGGGCATAATGATTATTAATTTCATTTGCAGGGTTTTAATTCTTTTAATTTGGCATTCATTCTTTTTGTTTTTAAGGGTTTTAGGAAAATTCACTTTCAAAAAATTCATTCCAATAATTCATTATTATGACAAATTCATCTCGTGGAAAATTCACCACCATCAATTTATTGTAAATAATTCATCTCCATGATAAATTTATCTATTGACAGTAAATTGTTGACGGTGAATTTGCCTAAAATCATTTTTAAACATTTAACATTTTATAATTGTCTTGACAATTTTCATTTAAGAAATTACATCCAAAATCTTAATTAGTTTTTTTAATCTATACAAATAATCTATTATAAAAAAAGATTAAAACAAGTCATATATCAATGTAGAATGAGACAAGTTCCTTATAATCAAATTGTCCAATCAATGTTGACACAACCATCCATTCAACTAATAGTTCTCTTTTATAGATAAAATTACCTTTGGATTTCTCAGTGAATTCAAAAATAATCTTATCTATACTAAATGAACTTGGGAAAACTCATGCCAACAATTTTCATAAAAAAAATTTAATTTGTCAATATTATAATATTGACTGACCTGGATAAGATACCTGCAGTTGGAGGCATATTTGGCTGCAGCATCAAGTAGAAAGGCCATGGAATCCGTTTCTTTGTCAGAAGACTGAGGAGAACCATTGGAAGATTGAACGTCACATTGAGCTCTCTCCACTTGCTGCTTCAGGTCGTTCACGTAGTCGATTGCATCCCCTAAGATTGAAGCCTTGTCCATCTGCTCAACCATTCAAGTTTAGTTTTTTAAATTGAAATCAAGAAACTATAGACCATAAAACTTAAATAAAGATAGAAAATATTACAAATTAGATGCTAAATCTACAAAACTTAAGTGTTGGGAATAATTGTTAATTTTCAAGATAGCAACCACATGAGTAGAGAATAATTGTTAATTTTCAAGTAATAAACAAATCTAAACTTCGTTGTTGATTTTAAGCTTTAACTTTTACTTCTGGACTCAAATATCTTTCTTTATTTCTCTTTAGTTTAGTGACTTAGTTATATATGTGATATTTGTAGTGAAATCCGAGATTTTGCAGATAGAGGGTCCTTATAATAGCGGGAAGATTGCTTCCAGCTATTTAAGGACTGTTTCTTGTCTACAATAACTGTATCTTTCAATATAGAGTTCTCCAATGCTCCCCAAAATCTTTATTAGAAATCTATAAGCTTCATAGGATGAAGCTACATAAGCCTTCACACTTATAATATACGCTAATACAAAGGAAGGATTAATGACAATGGTTTCAGTTAAAGACCTTTTCTGGAAGAAAGCCCATCTTTTAATTAAAGAGAAATCCTTTAGACACATTTCAAAGCCCTTAAATTTTACAAATCGTCTCTTTCACCTTCTGTGATATTTTCAACTGCAATCAAATACCCCTCCAATTCTGATACAGACAAATTTAGTTACAATCAAACCAACAAGACATACTCAACCAAGTTCGAAGCCATCACTACTGCCTATTCTTTTGTCAAGTCAAATCACTCTGAATGGTTAGGTCCTTTAGTTCATTTTTTGAAACTCAATTTATAAAACATCTTTCTAAAACAAATTTAAGGGATTATCTTTTATAAGACTATCTTCAATGAGAACATTAAATGACCAAATTCACCTACTTTACTAAGATAACTATATGTTGGTTAACCTCAACCCTTGTTATTTGCCTTTTGCTTTTTGTCATTTGGATTTGCTTGTTTCAATCTCTATGAAAGGAAGTTTTCATAACATTTTAAATTAAATTAAAAATAAACAAATCTTAAGAAAAAATGTTTATTATTTAATTAATAAATGCCTTAAAAATATAGGTTTTAAAAAAAAGATAGAGATAACAAAGAAAAAAATGAGTGGGAATGAGTTAGGGGAAAGGACTTAGTTGTTGAGCATGTTCCAATAATTGTGATAGTAGTTGTTTATATAATGTCCAATAATTGTGACATAAGTACCCTAACTTAAACAAAATGTATTCCTTAGATCTAAACAATAATCAATCATGTGATGCCACATCAGCACTCAACTACTCATGATGTGAATGCACAAGTATTGGTAGCACTTTTTTTTGGGCCTTTTTGGACACCTTGACAAAAAGCATGCTGATGTGGCATCATATTTGATGTTGTGGCCCTCAAATGAAAGTTATAAGCAGGGAACTTGCCATGTAAGCTGCTGTAAAAAAATTGAAACGATTTGAAATTTCCACGTAGGATTTTGAGAAACCCAAAGTTAAGATGCACAACTACTGAGACCTCTCCCTTAAAGAATGATTATAATTTTATATAGTCAATTTATTAAATAATAAACGATCAATACGTATATATGTGGATGAGACACTTGCAAGCGTGAATGGATATAAGATAGTCATCTCGATTTAGATAAGGATGATATTTCTCAATGAGTTCAAACTACCTCCCAAAAAATATTTCAGTCTCTTAAAATGAAGATCACATAATCAATTATCTACATATTCTGCTGGGTGCTATTGCTTCACATGACATCACTGTATGTGAGGAGAATCAGTAACCATGATGTCTCATAAATGTCTTAAATTCTGAGTTTGAGGTTCTTCGAATGCCTTTCACACATAAGAAATTTCTAAAGGGTTTTAGGAGTTCTAAAGAATGATTAGATGCTTTTTTCAGTTAAGATCCTACCAAGCTTCTCAGAAGTGCCTTCAATGTAAGGAAACAATACCTTCTTTTCTATAATATCCCTGACATTTCTAAGATATATCTTGAAATCAATGCTCAAGGCCTTGTGAAATGTTTTCTTCACCGTTGAACAGTTTGGTATTAGATGTTTTAGAGCTCTGGTCTTATTACAGTTCTGAGTTAGCTGTTTAAATGTATAAGGTACTATTACTCTTATTACAGAATCTGAAGCCTTCCTAATTTGTAACCGCTATTAACATGAGCCCATGGAGGGACTTTTGTAATCTTCTCTTATAAAATTATAGGCTATATTTAGTACAGATAATTTAAAATTCTGTACAAAATTAAGGGCTGAAATATATAGCCGCTTCTATGGTTGCTAATGACTTCATCTTCTCTTCCAATTTTGAGAAAAAATGAAAAGCACTAAACAAATTTTCTTAGTAACAACTGCTTACAAAATTAAAAACCTCCCTGCATATAACCAAACTGTCGTAGTTTCTTGAATCTGAATATCATTTATGTTATCGCCTGCCTGTATTTTCTACTGTGTTTGAATGAATATATTGTTTTTATCAAAAGAAAATCGATGACCTTTGTAAAGAGACTTAAGACAGTGAAGATCACTTATAACACCTGGGTTAGTGGAACATATAAAATTTAACCATAACGCCATGGATGGAGAGCCCAAAAACAGTAACATAAATAAGTTAAGGTTACAATTTCAAAGATTAATTTCATGTTTAAAGCTTGCAGCAAACTCTTCTAGTTCATTTAAATCTATCAAATATTATAGTAGACCTTTCGATTGGAAGAATAATAGAATAAAAGACAACACAGATCTCAAAACCATTAATTAATTATTCGGAGAAGCATTATCATAAAATCCAGGCTTAAGAAAAAAAGAATCTGATCTGCATGTCTGAGCTTTCAAAGAAATAACCATTTTAAACTAGCAACTACCAAAATACTAAATCTCTGAAAACCAGAAAGGGCAGTTATGTACAGACATTCTACGGCGAGAAAAACAAAAAATTGTGCTTTCGACTATTTATATTCACCTGCTAACACCTCCTTTCAAAAATATTTTTGACCAAATTCAGATTTCTTTTTCTTTCAATTTCTGTTCCATTATTGAGTTTAAACTGACCTGTGTATGCTCAGACGATAAACATTTAAAGTTTCAACGCTCCTATTAATTTATTTATGCAAAAAACTTTCTGCCGCACTAACAATAAAACAAACTCGTCAGTAAACTGAAAGAGCAGTAGAAGGCAGCGAGATTCGAACCTTGGAAATATTGGGCACAAGAGCGCGCAGAGTGTAAAGCAGCTTATTCATCTTCTGCCTTCGCCGCCGCTCGGAGACCACGTTCTTCGACTGCTTCGGCTTCTTACTGTAACGGATCGGACCCTGCTCTCCTGCCAACTCCATCTCGACACAAAAGCAAATATTTATTTACTTTCCCCTCAATTACACAATTCAACAGCTCTCGCTCTGTCTCATTCGATTCTACCCCCAACATTCAGCAATGAAAAAATAAAAACACGAAAAATCACAATCTTCCTGAGTTGAAATCAGCTTTAATCTGTTTTGCCTGAGCAATGGAGACAATAATTGAATAGCTAGCATTATCATATCCCAGGTACTGCGCCATTAAATATCACAGCAGGGCTGAATTCCATTATGTTATCTCTAACAAATTGCGGACGGCCACAATCAGCCAAGGAGTCACAGGAGACGATCCCGTACGTCCACAGGCTCTATTAAAAGTGGAAGAAGTTAAACATAAATGAAAAAAGAGTTGCAGGGGAGCACATGGGCTACTGTACTTGTAAAGCAGCCCCACTTGTTGCGCTAATTTCCTGTGAAAAGCATAAAAAAGTCGAAGCAGCCCGCAACATTACTTTCATAATACGTTTCCACCACAGCTTTTTTCACACAGGCGTCTTCACGCGTCCTTTTCTGGAAAGAGAACGGAGGACAGAATATACGGCGGCATAGGAGGCTATTTAATGCTTTCGCCGCACCTTATTTAACATGTGAGGCTAAAATCATATGACCACCTGTAAGGCCACAGACTCCCCACTATCGAGGTGTCAGAAATCTGTAGATTACTTTCCAAAGGACGAAGTGGGCCCCAGTGTTTGGGATAATGACTTTTAGTTGGGCCAAAAGATACGCTCCTCTAAAATTAGTTAACAACATACATGTGAAGATTTTGCAACGTGTTCCAATCCCTCGATTTTAGACCCTGCCAGCTGTCATTTTGTTTAGTTGGCTCCTGTTTTCCGAACATTTTCCTGGCGTACGATTTACAGCGAAGGGATATAAATAAGGAAAGAAACAGGCATTGTAGTTACGATTTATTTCTCTTTTGCTTATTTATAGTAGGCAGTATAGATATAGTTAATTACATTTATTGAAAAGATGCTAAAGATGTCAATTTTTAATCGGGCCTTTTTACTTTGTCAGTCAGTATTTTCAGTTCGAAGTTGTATGTGTCTTCAATATGAGATTATGTAGATAATTATGATTCACATCTGAACCGATATTTTAGAGGCATAACTATTGTACTGTATGAGCAATGATGTTTCTAATTCTAATAATTCATATTTATTTGAAAAAATGATATTTTGATTCTTGATCCATCATTGGTATGGATACATTCATGATGACATACATATTTATATTTGATGTGCATAGATACCTTATGTATAAAACTTATCTTTTGTCTAATATATTTATGGTATATTATTATTAATAAGTAATTAGGTTAATATACATCACTACAATGTCAACAAGAAGGGTTGTAATGTAATAAGTGAATGAAAAAACCTCTTAACATAAGTCTAAAGGTCATTTACCCTCTAAGTTGTATATATTCATATATAAACCTAATAAACTAGCAATCGCACCTTGGTGTGCAATGGGTATGCCGAAGATGTGTGGAAGGTCAATTAGGGAAAATTTTGGTCTATTTTTTACATACATTTTTGTAGCATACATGAAGTCAATTGATAGGCCATTTAGAAAATGATGTTGTTTGTGCAACAAAGGTCTCAATGGAGAAGTGATAGCTTCAAATTAATTATGCATCCACTTACAGGGATCCAAACACAACTAAAACAAATAATCTAAATCAAGAAGATAATCGGGCTCCATTGCCAATAGGCTCATGTTATGTTTGCAATAGGTGGAGAGGGAGAGATAGGGATGGAGAGAGAGGGGGGGTAAGGAGATAGAGATTGAAATGAAAATGGACATGGAGATGGAGAGGAATATGGAGAGAGAGAGAGAGAGAGAGATGGGGATAGATAGAGATGGAAGACATATATATATAAATATGGAGAGAGAGAGAGATAGAAAAATAAAGATAGAGATAGGAAGTGATATGGAGAGATAGGTAGAGAGTGAAAGATATAGGGGTAGAGAGATGGAGAGATAATGAGATAGAGATAGAGGGAGGGATGGAAGAAGAAATGTGAAGAGATGTATAGAGAGAGGCAAAGAGATAGAAGTAGAGATAATGGATCTAAACAAGGAGTGTATGTGTATGAGTAAGATCTAGATATGGAGAAAGAGCGAGAGATAGAGGGAGGGAGACATATATGTATAAATATATAGAGAGTGAGGGAGGGAAGGGAGGAAGAGAAATAAAGGAAAGAGGAGAGAGGAGAAGTAGAGAGATAGAGAAAGAGGGAGTGATAGGGAGAGATGGAGAAGAGGGAGAGATAGGGATAGAAAGGAGAGATAGAGAGACATACATAACTTGGGAAAGATAGAAGGGGTGAGAGAGACAAAGACAAAGATAGAGAGATAAATATATAGAGGGGGAGATGGAAGGAGAGACAAAGAGGGGGATTTGGAGAGAGAAATATAAAGATATATGAATTGATAATATATAGAGAGGTAGAGAGAGAGATATATATAACGAGAGAGAGTAGGAGAGATGAAGTGAATAATAGAGAGAGATAGAGATAATGATATTGCCACGTATATGTTTTATTGATTATTTTAAATGCAAATTATAATCATGATATTGATTAATTATATTAAGTTAAATGATTATTTAAATGAAAGTTAAATTGAAATTCAAATTGAAGTGAAGTTGAAATTGAAATTCAATTACAATGATTCATAATGTATTTTTATTTAATTTGGGGTTTGTCATTGCTGATGAAAACTCGAGTGCAAGTGAACGCAGGAACAAGTGAACATGATTGAAGGCGAGAACAATGATCAGGTAGAGTCGTTTTAGCCGTTAGACGTTTATGAGGATGATGGAATCACACATACTCACTTAGTTGATATTTTAATGCATTCTTGTGATTTATGTGTTTGCAAATTTTAAATCTAGTTTTATTGATTTCCCCAAAAAAAAAAAGAAAAATATATGTTGTTTAAATGACGATTTTATTAAATTGTGAGAAAATAGATCTTATTAAATAACTGAATGATTTATGTCAATATTTTAACATTGTTTGAATATATTGATGCTTGCATTTTAAAATGTAATAAAATAGACTTTTATTGCGAAATTAAACAATATGTGATAAAAGTTGTGTTTTATAAATTTAATTGTTTTTAATTAAAAATATGAAAGAGGAAAATATTTAAATTTAGAAATTGAACAAATATCTTAAAATGGAGTTATTGAAAACAACTTAGAAAATGATTCACGTCAAAATTGAAATTTGCATTCAAAAGAAACTTCAGTTAACAAATTGAAGAAATATCTTCAATTAATTGTAGAAGCAATCAAAAATTTGAAACGTGGAGTTAAGAAATTGATCTAGAGATCAACCTAAATTTTGGGATCTCATTTCTTGTTAATATCTATGCATGAGAAAGAAAGAGGAAGGGTCTGGGCAAAAATTCGAATTGGGAAAGAGGCAGAAAAATTCATTTTTAGGATTGGAACAAAAAAATAAAGATGTGTTGTTGATATTTTGGGGGATTTATTGGAAATTGATATTATTCTGAGAAGCAGCCGGTAGGGAGGAGAGTTAATTTCCTTGTTCTCCATTTATTTTTCTGTATACCAGTGAATATCTTCCTTCACATCCCACATGCGCATGGAATGGAAGACTAGGCGGCCAGGAAGAGAGGTACACAGCAATAAGTATGAGTTTTTAATTTTAGATTGGAGTCTATCACCCCCACTCTCCATGCGCAAGACAAGGAAGGACGCTTGAGGCAAGGAAGAGGCATAGGCAGGGAGGCTCATATCCTACGCAGCCACCTAGTTTCCTACTCCCATGCATGTAAGGGAAGGTTGGTATGAGGGGTGCACAAGAGAGGGGCAAGAGAAGGCATGGCCAAGGGACTGGCTCCCCACATCACTCCACTTACCACGCAACCAAGAGGAGAGGCTTGGCGCATAGCAAGGTAGAAGGTTGTTGTTTGCAGCCAAAAGACCTCTATACACCCTACGTACAGGGAGAAGATAGGTGCGCAAGAGGAGAGAAGAGACACCAGAAGGATAGCCAACATAAATATATATCTCCATTTCACACAAGCAGCACAAAAAAATAAGGTAGCAGGAAGAATACAGAAAGGTTCAATTAAGAGAAAAGAAGAAAAAGATTAGACAAAGCAGTAACAGAAAGATCTGACAAAGGAATTAAATTCATTTCCAAAATTTAACAGAAGGAGTAGAGACCAAGGAAGATTCACAGAGAGACTGATAAGCTTCTGAAATTAACAGAAGAAATTCAAAATTCATTTCTAGAATTTACGAGGTAGGATCTTGAAATTTATGAACAAAGATTGAATAGAATAGATTAGAATGAAATAGTTATTTTATGGTGTAGATTTTCAAAGCTATTTAAAATTATTTCTCTTACTACGAATTCCATTTGAATTCTTAAATATCAAACTGTGAATTACTGGGAAACAAACTCCATTAAACAAGTTCCAAAACAGAAAAATATTGGGAAGAAATTTGATTTGAAAGCATTGAAAAGCATATGATTGGATTTAAGAAGAGATTCAAATCCAGAAAACATCATTTACATTTAGATTTTAAAACATCTTAAATAGAAAATGATTGTTTTATTCCAATTTAAAAGTACTTTAAAAATGTTCCAGACAAAATATTTTTGATAAAAATATCCTTAAAATTTTTAAACGAAATTTCAAGATAGAGGTTAAAGTTAGCAATTTTGCAATTGAAACTTAAAATAGTCAAAACAAAAATTAAAAAATGAGTTATTTTAAATTTGTTTAAACAAAATAATTATTTGTTTTCTAAAAGTTTGAAAAACAGAAAATAAACCATTTACATTTAAATATGATTTACTTAGAATCAAAAAATAAACTTGAACAGTATTAAATAGATGAGTACAATAACAAAAGAATGTGTGCTCTTTTATGACTATTTTTATATGTATTTAATTTGCATACTGGAGATACATTTTCTTATTTTCGATTAATTAATTATTCGACTTTTAATTGTGAATTTAATATCTATGGTTAAAAATGATGAAAGAACAATATTTTAAACTGTTTTTGATTGAATCATGACTTTCGATAAATTGTTTGTGAAAGATTGCATTTGACTGTTTAGACCATGCATGCTTGATAAATGAATGTGCATGTTATGTTTTTGGGAAAGTTACCTTCCGGGACGGGTGCCGAATATGGGTTATTAGAGAGTGTAGTTTTGTTTTTCCAAAACTATTTTATTTGTCGTGCATGACATTTTATTTGGCCAAGTAACTTAAGGACCATTGAAATAGATGGAATTATCGAACTCTCTACCATATCCTAGTATCGAACTTGCTTGTTTCTTAAATGAATTAGAAAAATAAAAATGCTTGTGGTTTTACTAGTTATACTAGGCATGCACCAGATTCCATCTTGCTCGTAGACTGCTTTTTGCTAAGCGATTCGTGTAGGGTCGGGTATTTCTTGAATGACTAAGGAATTCCGAGGAAGCGTAAGCTTCGAGGTTGGGTGGAAAAAGCGCCTGATCCTTGTTCTCGTCTTCATTATGGAAGATATGCTATTGGATTGAAGAACAAAGGATGTTTTCTTCAATGCGTATTCTTGATTTTGTATTAAAGAGCTTATGGCGACTGAATGCCTAAGTCTCGAATTGTAATTGATATAATCTCATCTTATGTATGATTATCATTGAAGTGTATTTTGACACATGTATCTATTTAAATTGGAATTATATATTGAATCTATCTTATCGACTTAACGTCGTTGTTTCAAAATCGACTAGTTTCTTTGTTGTCTAAATGAATGAATTGTTGACTTTATTTTGAATATAAATGATATTATTTAAAATTTTGTCAAAGTTTTGAATTTAAGATTTTCGAACTTTACAGATATATAAATAGTGAGCGAGAGGGAGAGATGGGAAGATAGAGATAGAGGGAGCAAGAGAGAGATAAAGTAGGTGATAGAGACAAGTAATAGAGAGGCAGGGGGAGATAGAGATAGAGATAGAGATAGAGATAGGGAAGGAGAAACATGGAGTGTGTGTGAGAGAGAGTGGGAGATATATAAAGATAGAGATAGGGAGGGAGAAACAAGAAGTGTGTGAGAGAGAGAGAGTGAAAGAGATATTGAGATAGAGATAGAGAAGAAAAGAGATATAAATAGATAGAGAGGGAGGGAGAGGTAGAGAAATGGAGAGCTCGAATAAAGGAGAAGTAGAGACATATATAAAGATAGATTGATAGGGAGAGAGGGAGAGAGGAAGATATAGGAATAGAAAGAGGGATAGATAGAGATATATATATATATATATATATATATAGTGGGAAAGATAGAGGGGAAAGAGAGAGATATGCAAGGAGAGGTAAGGAGATAGAGATAAGGGAGAGAGAGAGAGAGAGAGATTGAGATGGAGATGGAAAGAGAGGGAGAGAGAGAAATAGAAATAGAAAGAGGGTGAGACAAAGAGAGAGGGAGAGATGATTTTATAGAAAAATAAAGATATGAAGTTACGTACATAGAGAGAGGTAGAGAGAGAGATATATACATAGAGAGAGAGCTAGGGAGAGGTACAAATTAGGAGATATATAGAGAGAGAGACGGGAAGAGAAAGAGAGAGATCTTTATATCTCTATCTCCCTCTCTATGTTTATGTTTCCCATTATCTCTCGATCTCTCTTTTCTTCTCTCTCCCCTATTTATATCTAGATATGTGTCTTCCCTTATCTCTTCCTCTATCTATCTTTCTCTCTTTTCCTCTTTAAATATGTATTTCCTCTCCCTATATCTCTCCCTTACTCTCTTTTTATATCCTTATTTATCCCCCCCCTCTCTCTCCCCCTTTCCCTCTTTATCTCTTGATCTCTCTACCTATATATATATATATATATATTTGTCTCCTATTTATCTTTATCTCTCTCTCTTTATCTCCCTCTCTCTATGTGACTATACCTATCTATGTCTCTCCTCTTCTCTCTATTCCTCTCTCTCTTTCTCTATCTCTTTGTCACTCCCTCTTTATTCCTTTATATATATACCTGTATCTTTCCATATATATCTCTATATCTCTACCTTCCTCTCTATCTCTCTATTTTTCGTTCTCTCTATCTCTTTGTCTTTGTCTCTATCTTCTTTCTCTCTTCTCTCTTTTTTATCTCCCTCTCCCTCTCTTTATCCCTCCATTTCTAAATTTGTTTCTCTCTCTAACTCTATCTCACTTTGTCTATCTACCTCTCTCTTCCTTTGTCTCATTTTCTCCCCTCTTTCTTTCTATTTTCTCTCTCTTTGCCTTTATATCTTATATCCCTCTCCCTCTCCCTCTCCCTCTCCCTTCTCTCTTCCTTTATCTTTTCTATCTTTCTCTCTCTATTTATTTTCCTACTTAAGTGTGCAATGGATACACTGAAGGGGTTTTAAAGGTGAATTATCATATCCTTAATCAAATTACATGCTACCCTAAGAAGAACTCCTTAAGGACACATGCTATCCTTAGATTGTTGGCACAAAATGACTAATCAAAAGTTAGATTCTCTCTCTCACACACACTATAACTTTTAATTTAGATTTTAAGTTTGAAATTAATTTTATTATATAAATTAAAATAAAAAATTCAAAATAGAATAATTCTACAATAATTAAACTTTAATAAGACAAATAATTAAATTAAAATAATTTTAATACTTTATTATTATTATTTTCATAAAAGACATAAATAATAAAAAATAAATCTCAAAATTATATCTAAATTAAAAATTAAAATAGAATAAACTAAATGCAAAGTCAAAATATATCAAAATCCAAATACTCATAAACATAATAATTTAAAAATAAAATAAAAAATAAAAAATCAAGTTAATAAATAATTAAATAAAAAAGTCAAACCAATTTTTTAATTTATTAGAATTGAAATATTAGTAAAATATGTACTTAAAAATTATAATTAATATATTGCAAACAATATTAATATTAATTGAAAGATAGACTCAATATTAACAAATAAAAAATATTATAAAATTGAGCATAAATATAGTTAAATTATTAAATAAATTAAATTTCAAAATTTAAAACTGTACTTCAAATGACATATTAAAAATAAAAATAAACTATATTAAAATTTACAAGTAACACCAAACTTTAAAAGTTAAAAATAAAATGAAACCTATAAAAAAGTAAAAAGTCAACTCATAATCTAGTGATTTTTTTAATATTGATTTTTTTTTTTATTAAAAACTTATTATTATTTATCTGTATATATATATATTTTAAGTTAATTGATAATATTGTTAAAATCTCCAAATACTAGCAATCACACTTTGTTGTGCAATGGGTACGCCGAAGAGGTGTGGAAGGTCAATTAAGGGAAATTTTGATCTTTTTTTTTGCATACATTTGTGTAGTACAAGAGTTCAATTGGAAGGCTATTTATCAAATGATGTTTGTGCAACAAAGGTCTCAATGGAGAAGTGATAGCTTCAAATCAACTATGCATCCACTTACAAGGATCAAACACAACTGAAAAAAACCTCTAAATTGTGAAGTTAATCATAATCCATTACCAATAGGCTCATGTTATGTTTGCAATAGGGAGAGAGGGAGAGAGATGGATAGAAAGAGGGAGAGATAGAGGTGGGAAGAGTGAAAGAGAGAGGGGCAAGGAGATAGAGATAGAAGATAGAGATAGAGAGGAAGGTAGAGGTAGAGATGGAGATGGAGATGGAGAGGGAGAGGGATATGAAGTAGAGGGAGATAGAGATAGAGATGAAAATGGAGATGGGGAAGGAGAAGGAGAAGGAGGAGAGGGAGATATAAAGAGAGATAGAGGAGAGAGGTATAGACAAAGATGTAAGAGATAAATATATAAAGAGGGGGAGAATGAGAGAGGAAGAGATATAAAGATAAAGATATATATAGAAAGTGATAGAGGGTGAGCTATAGGGGTAGAGAGATGGAGAAATAACGAGATAGAGATAGAGGGAGAGATGGAAGAAGAAATATGGAGAGATAGCTCGATAGAGAGACAAAGAGATATAGATATAGATATAGAGGTCCAGGAAGAGGGAGAGGGAGAGAGATGAAGATTATGGATGGATAGAGAGAGGGAGGCATGTCTAGAGATAGAGGGGGAGAGAGGAAGATAGAGGTAAAGATGAGGATAGATCAAGAAAGGAAGAGGGAGACAAGTAGATAAAGAGATAGAGATAGACCTAGAGGGAGAGATAAAGATAGAGAGAGATAGGGAGATAGTGATGAAGAGATATAAACATATAAAGGAAGAAGAGGAGGGAGATAAAGATGACGAGATAAAATATAAGAAGATATAGAGAGATGGGGAGAGGTAAATAGAGATTGAGAGAGAGAGAAACAAAGAAAAGTGGCTATATACACAAATACAGATGGAGAGGGAGAGAGGAAGAGGAAGAGGAAGAGGAAGATATAAATATATGGGAAGATAAAGATAGAGAGAGAGAGGTATGTGAAGAGAAAGGGAGAGAGGTAGAGATAAAGAGATAGAGACAAGTAATCCGACACAGAATTGTAATAAAATGGATTATTCCTTTTAATCCGACTCAGAATTGTGATAAATTCCCCCGTTTCTTCATCTCTGCTAGTGACTGAACCAAGCTTTACAGCAACTTTGACAAGATCGCGACCGTATTGTCACTAGGGCCTGGAAACTGGTATAACCTAAGGGACTCTCCTCCTCCTTACATTACGCCATCGCCTTCTTCAAATTTAGCTCTCGAAATACTCACAATCTAGGAATCATGTAATAGTGCAAGGATAAGATTATGCAGGGCCAAATTGTCGTCTCCCTTGTTTTAAAAGGCCGACACATTTGAACAGTGGAGTGCAAAGAGGATTGCACTACATGAAATCCACTTGAAGCCGACGAAATCACCAATTTTCGGAGTCCAGGAAACAAATTGAAGTCCAAATTTACGGCATGATTAGCTGCAAAGACATTTTTGCTCGGAATTTTTGCGTCTTATCATGCAGTTGGGACCAACTCTGTGAAAAAGATTTTTCTTGCCGGGCAAAGCCAAAAAGATCTACATAGCTGGAAAAGGTTATCAATGGCCCTCTCTGTAGGTCATTTTTACTCCGCTTTATTCAGAGTGCACTTTATTTGTCATATCAAATTACACAAGTGATTTGAAAAGTTGATCTATTGTCAATGTTCCTCATCTACATGACATCAAATTTAACATCGACAAAATAATTTTATAGTGAGGAATAGATGTGGGAATGCCAATCTAATTGTGAGAATTGTATATATTTGTCGTTGAGTTTTTAAAGTTATTGTGATTTAAGTTGTTTTGTATGTATTGATTAGCGTATTAGATGGTATGTTTTATATGGAAGTTAGTAAATCGCATTACTATATATTAATGTCAATGTCATTCATTCATTCTCAAAAATTGATTGTAATCTCTAAATTTTCTATTTTGATTCAAGTCTACAAACAAGGAATTGATCTAGATCACTTTTGTATCCATTAATTAGTGTATAAGATGACATATTTTACATGGAAGTTAGTAAATAATACTATTATATCTTAGTGCCAATGTTATTAATTCTCATAAATTGATTGGAAACCCTAAATTTTAAAATTCAAACATAATCGACTTTTTTCATTAGTCATTATGAGCTAATTAAAGTGCATTTTTTCTAAATTACACACTAGGGTGTTGTATTTAAGGATTGGCCTTAATTCAAAAAGGATCATCCAAAATTTTATCTAACACACATCTAGGAAACTAGTGAGCACGCCTAGATTTCAATTATAAAAGGATAAAAAAGATTACATTAGATTTATATCATCTTAAGAGTATTTATCATGCTTCCCTATTATTCTCAACCTTAGTCTATAGCCTTTGAATCAATCCATCCAAGGGTCTAATTTAGGAGAATACGACCCTCATTATTCAACAATTATCCAAGGGTGGTTCTAAACATCGTTCATTCTTTATCATATTCAATGTAGAAAATACATAAAGGTGAACAAGTTTCACTCATTCTAGATTGCAGCTTGATCAAATTTGTGAATCACAAATTTAGTTCCATACACAAGTTTAGATCTGCACTCATAGAAGTGAGCCAGAGAAATGCACAATCAAATTTGTCTAATCAGTAATTGTCGTATAACAATTTTTAACATCTACAAACTAATATCATGACAAATGAACTTTTAACATCTACAAACTAATATCTTCATCAAGCCTAGACCTAAGTATCCATCACTTGTACTTAAATTTAATTTCTACAATGAATTCAATATTTAGTATTTTTAGTCCCGAATCATTTATCTAGAACAATCATTTATGTTCTTGATCTATTTATTTACTAATGCGTAAGTGCAAAAAATTGGGTCCAGTTTTTGGTAAAAAAGTGGAAGTGTTCTTGAAAATCAAAGTTTGACATACTTGGAGTAAAAATTTGAAGCGCTTACACATAGAATCTTAAGAAAGTTCAATAATATAAAATGTAGGATTTTGAGTCTAGTTCTCAAATATATAATTTATTATAATACCAAAATGATACAAGTTGATTTTGTATAGGTTATACAAAAATCACTTTTTATAGGTCACTTTTTTAGGGTCATAACATGCACATGTATAACAAGCATAATTGATCTAAATAAAAGAATTTTTCTAATTCAATTTGGAGAAAGATGTGTATTATAGTGAGGCTTGATGGGGATATTTTTCTATAAATTTTTCCAAATATTTCTTCTAAATTAATATTTTATTGATCCTAATTGTTAATTTTGAAAACCCCTTGTGTACGACAAACGCAATTTGAGATAAGCTAATTGTAGAATGATTATTATTGTTTTCATTGTGTAAAGAATGATGTCTATATTGATGAAATATAAATATATTTTTTAAAACTTTATTGTAAACACGTAAAAAGTCCTGATTGATACTATGCATCTGATTCTGTTAAATTAACACCATTTCCTCCTAAATCACTTTGAATTAACTAATTAATTGAATAATCATCATTATTTAATTAAATTCAACAATTTCAACTATTAATCAAATAATTAAAGTTATTGATTAATTCACCCTTCTTTTAACTAATTTTCATCATATTTAACTAAATCAAATAAGTCTTCTCATTTGATTAAATCAATCAAATCAAATGCCACAATCATCTAATCCATTCTAATTAATTAATCTTAAATCACTTTCTAATCATCATTAACAAATCCTCAATCTTTTAACTCCTCAAGAGTTAAATCAACTCATGGTAAACTAACCAAGTTGCACATGAAATTAATTTCTTTTAATTATCTAATTCTTCTATTTATCCTCACAAAAGTATATTCCTCTCAACCACCCTTTATTCAATTTCCCTCCAAGGTTTTCAAAAACCTCTCACATCCCCAATAACTCCTCTTACATTTTCATTAACTCTCTTACATCCTTTCAAATCCTCAACCGCATTCATTCAATTCTTCTTACAACCTTTCAAATCCTCAACCATTCTCATTTATTTCTCTTACATCCCCATTCCTCAACACATTTCTCAAAATGTGTTTCACCTTCCTCCAATAGAATTGTGATATTTGACACATTCTCATTGGCTCCCATTTTATCCCACATTCATCAAATCTTCTCATTCTTCAACCCTTGAGTTTTATAAATAGAAGCATTTTCTTCACAATATGGATCAACAACTTCAATCATTAATCACATTCAACATCAAATCTTATCAAAGTGATTGGGAAAGGGCTTCCTTTTCACATCAAAGGTGCACCACTCCTCCTATGGGATGGAGGTTTTCTTAAGTTGGACTAGATTACATGCTTTGTTTGGTTCATTTCACGTTTCTTCATGTTTTCTTGTTTTTCTTGATCAAGAATCTCACAGGGAGTGTTTTATTTGATTTTCTAACATGATTGACACTTTTTTGTTGTTTCTTGATAGTTAATTGTAGGTTAGACACTCACATTTTTAAAAACACTGAGTGTCTAACCTGTAATTAACTAACAAGAAACAACAAACAAGTGTCAATCATGTTAGAGATTCATGATCAAGAAAGACAAGAAAACATGAAGAAACGTGAAATGAACCAAAAAAAATATGTAATCTAGTCTAACTTAAGCAAACCTCCATCCCATAGGGGGAGTGATGCTCCTTTGATGTGAAAAGGAAGCCCTTTCCCAATCCTTTTGATAAACTTTGATGTCGAATGTGATTCTAAGTATGAAAATGATGCTCAATAGTGAATTATACTCAAAATAGATGAAAATGACTATAATGATAATGCTTGAAGTTGTGGATCCATATTGTGAAGAGAATACTTCTATTTATAGAACTCAAGGGTTGAAGAATGAGAGGATCTAATGAATGTGGGATAAAATGAGAGCCAATGAGAATGTGCCAAGTGTCACAATTCTATTGGAGGAAGGTAGAATACATTTTGAGAAATGTGTTGAGGAATGGGGGATGTAAGAGAAATAAATGAGAATGGTTGAGGATTTGAAAGGTTGTAAGAAGAATTAAATGAACGTGGTTGAGGATTTGAAAGGATGTAAGAGGATTTAATGAAAATGGAAGAGGAGTTATTGGGGATGTGAGATGTTTTTGAAAACCTTGGAGGGAAATCAAATAGAGGGTGGTTGAGAGGAATATTCTTTGGAGTATATCTTTGTGAGGATAAATAGAGGAATTAGATAATTAAAAGAAATTAATTTCATGTGCAATCTGGTTAGTTGACCATGAGTTGATTTAACTCTTGAGGAGTTAAAAGATGGAGGATTTGTTAATGATGATTAGAAAGTGATTTAGAATTAATTAATTTAGAATTAATTAATTGGAATAGATTAGATGATTGTGGCATTTGATTTGATTTAATTAAATATGATGAAAATTAGTTAGAAGAAGGGTGAATTAATCAATAACTTTAATTATTTGATTAATAGTTAAAATTATTGAAATTAATTAAATAACATTGATTATTAAATTAATTGGTTAATTCAAAGTGATTTAGGAGGAAATGGTGTTAATTTATCAAAATCAGATGCACAGTATCAATCAGGATTTTTTACGTGTCTACATTTTCCCCCTCTTTGAAGTGAGGTACATGTTACATTGGTTCAGAGAATAACACTGCCATGATCAAAATTCAAAAAAAAATCTGATTTTTTAAATGCCCTAGTGGAAGAAATTATGCTGCTACACTACCCCCTCGAGCGATTGGGCAAAAATTGCAAAATTAGGTCGAGCTCACGAAAAAGGTTCAACAAGGTTTAGGCATGGAAAA